>JH153106.1:178182-212697 GCA_000226015.1 Mnemiopsis leidyi
AGTCAGTGTAATGCGCGGCGCATCTAGTATTTCATTTGTTACGTAATTGAAATTACTTTACGTAGGAGCAGGTGGGACACCGGACACGTCCATCTACCTACCTACCACCCCCACACCCAAAATCCGACCACTTTTAAACCATCTACTTTACTTTTTTGCCTTCGGCAAAAATGTATTAGAGATGGAAAAAATCAGAAGTTTTGAACAATAATCAATTATCAGCGTGTGAAATCGCTCATCATGAATCAGTATAGTTCTTGTCTGTATCAATTGCTAATAGAGAAAAGTTTCATATCACGTGATAACTTTGCTCGATACTGACTGGCAATTCCTAACCTCTCATTGGACAATTGCTGTCAACGAAAATACCTTTCGCTACCTATAGACTTATAGACTATCGTGATAATACTAGATATCTGGTAATCTGATCACAACAAAATTGCTTCCAAAATGTCTTAATATTAAACGACCGTACTTATTCCGTAGATAACTTTGCAGTTTAAGACAAGGACAACGACAAAGCCACACTACCCATCAGCACAAAGCAACCTCTTTTAACTATAACTTAACTATAATAATCAAATATAATCAGCGCTGGTAACACCAGCTGAATCAATGCCGCGAGACGATCCTCAGCCCTGGTCAAGACGAAGACCCGATTTTGTGCAGGTGTGTTGGATTGACTTGTATTCAGAGTGAGAACAAGAGCAGAAGGGCAGCTGGGTTTAAAGGTTTAAAGCCTGCTCAACATTTAATTATTGCCAGCACAGACCAGCTGCTTTGTACAATAATGACACAATTTGGGAGATTTAATTGTCTGTTATCATGAGCATTGAGCTCATTATACTTTAAGTTCGTAAATTTTATGCTTTATAGATGCCAAAAAGGTAATTGCTGCTTTAGGTGATAATTAGGTGAGCTTGAGGCCTGGCCTGGATCTCATTAATTCGACAAATCGTTCATCATAATACATTGAAAACATATAACGAATTAGAGTGACACTTAATTATTAACGTTTACAAAAAATCTTATCGGCACCAAGCAGCATCGCTAAGTCCTAAGGTCTTATCAGTCTAAACTAAGTACCTGCTTGTAGACAGCTAATATCGCAATAAGAAGCCACGAATTACAAATAAGCTATTAGTTTGTGATTATCACAGTCAATAGTCACTGTTAAGTGTTGGTCATTTTATAGGAGGAGATATCAACCTCCCGCCATGAAATTATTCCTGCCAAGATTGACGGGAAATTCTAGTTTTTTATATGGCCTCAAATTTACTGGGCGACACAAGTTCTTGTCTGCGATTTGAGGTATCTGATCCTGGTAGTATGATATACTATTCAGATAACGGACAAATATTAAATATTTAGCTTCGGAAAAAGTCTTGCCTAGCACCACTATACGTTTAGTTCAACTGAAATTCTTTTTCAAACAATTTTGGTGTCAGATTTCCTCTGCAAGAGTTGGAGATTTTGTATCACCCAACAGAATTTTGTAGTATGATGATTTTCAACGATGAATCGTTCACTCTTCCCAAAATTCTGACGTCTGTTTGAATTTAGAAAGTTCTAGTACAATTCTTAACACTTTCCCTAAAACACAACTCAACCGTCAGTAAAACTCGCTACACAGTATTTGTTAGTTGTTACAAACATGCTTTTAAACAAAAGTACCAAGAAACACAAGCGCAAACACAAGCAAACACGCACGTACAAACACACCTAGGTACAATGCGACAGTACCACACCAAGACATGTACTACTTACTGCGACGCAGTTCTTATTGTTTACTTTTTGCAGTACAATTGTTATTTAGACCTGAGTGCTCCATCTAATCGTTCTCTGGAGAGGTCCCCGTCCCTAAAAGGAGATTATGCAATGTTGAGCTACATACAGCTACATTCTACAATTACATGGATATGTAACTTGCAGATGTTGCTCCTTCTTGTAATTATATTTGTACTTTATCAAGGGTGATATTGGCAATTTACAGCTCGTTAATCATTCTACGTCACGAACAATTATTCTCGACTGTACTCTAAAGATTAACCGTGGTAAAACCCTTCAGTCAAGAACATAAAAAGACAAAGAATGTATCTCTTACTGCAACCTTACTGCAAGAATCGATAAAACATTTAATCTCAAGTCGACAAGTTAACAGCAAAAAAACCTTAAATTTCAATTCATCTAGACGTGTTACATTTCAGTGTGATACGCACCCAGTTACAAGTGTTACGCTGGTTCCTGGAGGCTATGAGGAGTGACAACTCCACCCTAATGGTTCCCATCACCTCAGCTTGGGCTTACAAGTTAGTTTAACTTTAAATTAAGTTATTCGGCAGTTTCTTGTTACTTGCGCATATTTCTTTTCTTCTGGAAAATATACAACCAGCTGGAACAACGTATGTGTATGTGGCTCATGAGTGGTTACTGATAAGGAGATAAGCTTACATTTTTTGTTTTTATATTTAATTTTTCCCCTCCCAGTCCAGTCTTAATTGCAAATGATTAATTTGATTAATTGCTAAGAAAGTAAGAATATCGGGAATTCCCTCGTCATCAGTTCGTCATCAGTTCACGGAGAAAGATAAGGGCTGTTGGTTGGTTGTTTCAATGATTATAAAAGTCCTTAGTTAGCTACGTAATAATAACTGTTTATCAGAATTGGTTGCCATGGTAGCGATTGTATAGCTGAATATGTTTGAGATAATTCAATCACGCACACAATTGCACCTTTTAACACATCACTTGTCTTGGCGGGTCTCTGGCCAGACCTTAAGTAGCTTTATTGGGATGCTATGATTAATAGAAACATTCAGCATTTTGTGGGCTCTCAAACAAACCAATAGGCTTTAAAGGCTAACAGTTTTTGTCGGTCGATGTATGTTAGTCTTACTGCAATACTCGAACATTTCTCATTTTGTGAGAAAGACGAAAGTAATAATCCGGAAATTTCGTGTACTAATTTTGTTATAAATCCGAGCAAAGAAAGACTTATATAACTGCTGCTATTTATCTCAGTGCATATATTGTACGGAAAGAATCAATAGCACACATTCAATTTCCAAGATGGCAATCCAGGCAGCACGTTCGCAAGGTGTTCAGCTACTCTAAGTCACAGCTAACTTTCACGTAAACATCAATCATCTATTTTTATTTACCCACACGGCCGATTTCATATCCAGTGCTGCCAGGCCGTATTGTAACCATGGTAACCACTTTATTAATCAAAACTATGAAATCCTGACAGGAATAGAGCGTGCTCTAGTTGCTGATAGGTTCTATTTTAAATGATAACTCGATCAATGATCGAGATGCTGTGATGGTAGCCGAGGAACAGATGCATTCATAATTAAATACGTAATCGGTTTTGTCACATGTGCGTGACAAATCCAATTATGCAGAGTTTTGACTTACGTTCGCATTATCCAGGAGGACGCTAATTTCGAAAATATAAAACACATTAAAAGTTGCGCATCGTTATTCCTTGCACAACAGAACTTTTTACTGCGCGCATGGAATTTATAACTTTGAACTCGGTCCTTTATGTGCAATTTCGTGTGTTTAGACATTGCTGCATGGAGGCTTCATATCACCTAAGCCAGATCAAACTTTCAACGACAAGTTTATTTAGTAACAACCCGACAAAACATTCTGTTCATCAGGACAAGTGAGTTAAATGCCACGCTCGAGTCAAAGAAAATCACACAGTCCCGTTGGAAAAGTTTTATCAAGACCAAACACCCAAGTTCGAGTGTACGACCGAAATCCGCTGCCACTGTAGCTGCGATATCTGCCAGCGGTTAGTGATAACTGTTCATTTAAGTTTAAATCGCCCGTTTTCAATTCCTTAAATCGATGAGTTCATAGTTAGAAACAATTTACAAAAGCATCTAAGTAAGATAAGGATTAAGGCCAATGAATGTTTTATTTGTAAAGTAATATTATAGTAACTCATCGTTGTCATGTGGTGCTAAACTGCAGGAACGCCAAAACAAGGAGAGGATTCAGGATTGGAACAGAAAGAAGAGCCTCACGCCCCCACTTCTCTACTGCACACCTCACACACGCCGGCACAAGACAGAGAAATCAAGAAGAAACCTTTGAAACGTCCCTCCACCAGCCCAGGTAACGTTCTTATAAGTGATGTAACGTAGAATTTACGACTTAAGGAGTTAGGACTTACCTGCCCAGGCTTTATTTCGATGGAAGTTACTTTGACAAGAACAAAGTTTGCGACCTTACTACCTTACTACTATACGTCATCAATCATGCACGACAATGCAAACATGATTAGTTTATGACATTGAATGTTTTTGTAAAATTAAGATTGCAGGCTCGGACGATTTTATGAAAACCTTCTCCAAAGTGATAGATTAATTTCTTTCTAAGAAATGCAATTCCCTCCTATTTACATTAAAATCAGCTAAAAATGGTATGTTTCTGTCAGGGTGGATTGGAAGCAGTGCTGCCAGTACACTCTCCCCCACAGACATGAGGTCGAAGTTCTGCAGTGTGGCAGAAAACAAGGCGGAGTCTCTGACTCAACAGCTCGCCTCCATGGAACGTAGTCGCTCTACTGCGTGCAGGAAAAAGTTTACCTCCCTAGAACTTACAGGTTGGTAGAGACAAGTGTCAACAACCTCAGGAGTGTGCTCACTGTGGGTCACGTGACTTGGCAGTGAGGGCTAAACTGTTGGTACTTTGTGAAGACACATACAAGAAAGAGTTACAAAAAGCAAAGCTAAAAATCGAGACTGATTCGAAGTTTGGAATTACGAGACTCGAAGTTCTGATTGAAGCCAACTTCTTGAGTCATATGAATAATAACTGATATTTAAGTCACACTTGATCACTTGTAAATTAGTGATTCCTATTATATGATTCGAGTTTTTTGTTTTACAAACCAACCAATCGTAGCAGTGAGTAGTACTGATTTAAGCAGATGGTCACACTTATTTTAAAGAACAGGTGTCATAGTAGAGCGTTACGAGAATAAGTGATTTACAAGCCAATGTTGTTAAATAAATTCAATGCGAAAAGTAGAATTAACGATCTGTGTTATCTGCAGGTGTGATAAACAAAGATCTTCAGGACATGCGAGCTAGTGTAGCATTAGACACTGAAGATACTGCCAGACGTAAGTAAGAAAATGTAGAAAGTAGTAGAGTATAAAGGTATTACAAGATTTACAAGATTTACAGGATTTACAAGATTAACGAGATTTACAAGATTTACAAGATCTACAACATTTACAAGATTCACAAGATTTAAATCATGTACAAGATTTACAAGATTTACAAGATTTAAATCATGTAAATCTTGTATAAATCTTGTAAAACTTGTGACGCTAGCGTGTGACACTGTTATGTGATAGACTACTGTCTGTCACTGACAGACAGTAGTCTATCACATTGTATATTATACAATGTTATACATTGTATAATTATACGCTTAAAGAGAAAATGCAGTGAAACGGTTTTTCGTAATATCAAGGAAAACTAGCTCAGTCATGAGTAAAATTTCGAGAACATTAGGATCAGTGATGGCAATATAGCAATATCAAAATTGAATGAATTAAAAGGCAAGCAGCCCGATATTTCCATTAATTTCAAAGATTGGTGACGTAAAATGACCTGATCATCACTTAGCAACAGGGCGCAACAAATTCAATTTTGCCAATTGCAAGGATCAGTAGAGCCGGAATTGGGTGCTTCTAAAATGTGACAGAATTAGTGTCCAAAATTTGTAGCGTGCAAAGTCGAATGCTTTGCCCCACGGCCATGTAGTACTTAGCTTTTTTTTTCAATGAAGCAAAAGAAGAAACACACTGTATATTTACCGGTCTGTCAGAACTAAAGGGAACTCAAAGTGACCAGAACCACTTCCTGTTTACTTTGGTGCCGATCTAGATTTATTTGTATTCCCGGGGAAAACTTCAAGACAACTTGAAGAACTTGTTCTTCTGATATTTACACATTTGGCCTGCCAGCATTACATACGCAAACAGTTATACCAGTGCCTTGTTATGTTGGTAGGAATACAGACAAATCGTAATTTTCATTTTGTGGCCTAGTTACACAACTCTTTGCTAGAGATTTGGGTAAGTTTAACCGCTCATCCACTCCTTCTGAATCTCAGCTGAAGGATGAAATAATCTAAGTACCAAAATAATTTCTCCCCGACAAATCTCCGGTCTCCCCGCTGTCTAGCTGATTGTATTTTAAATTCCAAGTCTCGTTGCCGGACAGACCGAACCTGATTTTCTGTCTCCATTGAACAGGAAAGATATTGTACAACTACCATTGGTTTGACGACCTGTTAGCTGACCTGCCCTGTGCTCGGGATGAACCCAAGTATCTGTCTGCTCTTCAAAAACTACACGGTATATACTCTTATTAACTTGCTTTTCTAGACTCATTCCAGTAAACTCAGTCGACATTAGTTATTAAAAACTACACGGTATACTCTTATTAACTTGTTTTTCCAGACTTATTCCAGTAAACTCAGTCGACATTAGTTATCGCCAACCCTTTCACTAAACTCTTCTAAGATAAAACTTGCCACTTGACTTGAAGGCCTTTCTTTGATTTCTTCAACTGTTCAAATTTTGCACGTCACACACTCTAGTGAAAATATCCTGACATTCACTTCGTCTTTCAGCGTTGTCCCAGTCACAACAGGCATTGAAACGTTACACTAAGGAACGTTACTTTTCCATTGTATTAACGCTAAGAGAGTGGGAGTTGCAGTTAGCAGAGGTCTCCAGCGTTTCTAAGGTGAGTTTGCAGATCACTTTAAGGTGAGTTTGCAGAACACTTTAAGCCTTAAGGTGAGTTTGCAGTTCGCTTTAATAAGGTGAGTTTGCAGATCACTTAAAGGTGATTTCGCAGAACACTTTGAGGTTTGCAGTTCACTTTAAGGTGAATTTGCAGATCACTTTAAGGTGAGTTTGCAGTTCACTTTGAGGTGAGAGGTGAGTTTGCAGATCACTTTAAGGTGATTTTGCAGATCACTTTCAGTTGAGTTTGCAGATCACTTTCAACTGATCTTTTTTGTCAAAATTTTTCTGAAGCATATATGGAGAATTTGGGAGAATTTAGAATAACTGTAATTTTATTCTAAGCTGTTTATGTTGGTGAAAACGTGTAATCTCACTCACTATTTGACTTTCGCTTACAAAACTGACAAATGCTTATTTCCAGTTTATTCGAGAGAGGATTATCTTTCTACCTGAAGCAGAATACAAAGAATGGTATCATCAATGTTATAATCACCGCTGAAGCTGCTGTTGAGATTGCTCTATTCTAAGCTGGTTTCTTTGCTGCTATTACGCTGGCACAAAATTCGTTTCATATTTTATTTAACAGTTTCCAGAGTTAGCCACTTACCCTTTCTTAATTTTTGGGGTTTCAGTCTTACTTATACTTACCTAGATAGTTTTATTTTGAGCGATTAAGATATTTTAACTAGCTATAAGTTATCGTATAACAATGGCCGTAAATTCTGTTTACTGAGATTTTCGATTATCATTTCCTCTGTGCCTCAGTGTATTCTGAATTAAAGTAGATAAAGTGGTAAACTGACCACTAAAATGGTAATGTCGTAATTTGCACTGAAATAATATGACAATGGTTGAGATACTTGTTTCAGACACGGCCTCATTTGTCCGTTTAACATTTGCGTTAAAGTTTTAGGTCCTTATTTCATCGTTGCTAGGCCATTGTGTGAAATATCGAGTATTGCAGACAAAGTATGTAATGGTCGATCTTTATATTTGAGCTATTTAATTTATATTTAATCAGAAACTATTTGTTGAATACGAGTTATATAACTTATAGCCATGTCTTTTCCGAGATATTTGCACGTTAAACGCATCTCACATGCCTTCTTTAACTTTTACCTTTCAACACTCCATATTTTTAAAACCCAACACCAAACTGACAGCGACATAGTCCCAACTTCACCCTGAAAAAAACGCTCGCCCACGTCGTCCCCGCCACTCCACGTGGTTCACAACCACGTACCAGGGCGCACGTGTACTTCAGGCTTGTTACCGGGAAGGCCAGACATACGTCACTGACGCGTATTTCACATACCTTAGTAGCCACCAGGTTTTCAGACTACGAGTTTAACACACTTTGACTCTCGACAATGTCAGCAGCCATTCCCATCTGTCAGCAGGTCCCATACCTAGAGCAGTCACGTGGCACATCCCTGCTCTCCCATTGGCAGTTACACCCCCAGAAACATACCTGATTGGCTAGCTGTAGCTTTACGTTAAACTAGAGTATATTATTAGTTTTTAGGGTGTAGTACCGGCTGACAGGCTTATAGCTTGTTTTGGAGTTGGCTTGCAGTCAGGAAACTTTGAGACCCTGTTTTTAGCGATCACCTAGGGACCGTCTCCCTCTCTCCCGCCACAATGATGGAGCTGGACAGCATTTACCACTACGTCTACACCAAGGTAAGTAAAACTAAAACTCTTGCTGGTTGATCTGGTTTATTTGTAGACCGGCAGGGTACAGTTTCCAAGCTCGAGACTGAAACTCTGAGTTCTGACACGGAAATGAGGAACAGTGTTTAATTGCTAGATTCCTCATGACGTAGTGTCGAAGGCATCTCGTTACATGCAGGGGGAGCTACTACAAAAATACAGCCGTGGTAGGTACCTGCACTGCTTACTCGACTTCAGTTTAGGGCAGTTTTATCAGTTGTGCGACTTCCTCCCCCTCTCTCGCTTTCCATATCTCTCTCCCTGGACTCGTGTTCCAATTTTTGATGTAGCTTTGCTAAGAATAGCTTAGCTTTCACACTGTCTCGAATTTGGCGGCCTTTGAGAGTTCCCTGCAAATTTTATTGATTGCTTTGCGAACCTGGCACAGACAGTAGCTGCCCTACACAAGCTGAATGAACCTCAAAGCCCTGGTAATTACATGATTTGCTTGCAGTACAAAACCGGTCTGTATTTAACGAATGTCGTGTCTACACCGCGGCCTTGCCAGTCACTGGCTTATCGGGGACTCGACTAACCGTCCTCTTTAATTGAATTGTCCTACGGTAAGTACAGTGGTTAAATACGTCATAATGCTGGCTTGGTCATAGTGGTTGTTCCTTTATTGATTTGTGTGTTCAACCCTATATGAAGTAGGATGTTTGCTGAGTAACAATTTATAAAATCAGACTTTTGGTGTGTTTTTGGCAGTTAAATTACAGACTGAACATTTGAAGTCCCTTCACCCGGTTGAGATTTCGGTCCGTACCATATTCATGATTAGACATTTCAATTTGCTGATTTTCGGTTTGTCTGAGTTATATTTTTCTGGCGGCAAGGATATTTGAAGCCTTCGTCTCGTATTAGAATTTTGCTACAACGAAAATTACCCGTCTAAATTAGAATATGCCTGTATTTTCTTTTTCTACTAATTTAATTCAAATGTGATTTACTAAACGCATGTAAGAATGTAATTTTGCCGTTTTACCAGATATAAAGTTAACATATCCAAACCGTTTAACTTGGACTTGGACTTGTGTTTGTGTTTTTCCTATATGATCTTGGCTTAAGCCCCAATTATCTGGCTCACTATTCCCATGCTTATTTGTGTAAGAGTGAACATGCATATTTACCACAAACAATTACAGCAATATCTATCAGTCTCTTGACTGAAGAAATGTCGATTTCTGAGTGATTCAACTTGAAACTGGTCACATCCAAAACATTACCACTTTCCTTCCAAGTCTGGGTCTGCTGAAAAAGTGGATGTCCTATCGGTCATCACCGACCATCCTGCTCTGCTAATAGTAATTGTCAGTTAGAATGTTGCAGAGACAGGACACCACCAGTACTTTTCCGTGATTCCTGTGTCTTGTACGGCTGAGCGAGCCGCTCAATTTGTCCTGGTCTGGTCTCCAGAGGTTACTCAAGACCCCACAGTACACTACAACGCACTTCTCTTAAAAAGTCAGCTGCTCAGTGCATTGTAGTGTTCTGCAGGGCTGTTATAGGGCTGTGTACGTCAGCTATCACCGACGTTAGGTCAATAAATAAAAATATACACCACATGAGATGCTATGTTAAGTGTATATTGTCGATATTTTACCACTAATGTCATGATCATGGTAAAACTTGATGGTTTTATTCCACTTCTTGACTGTGCCTCTGCTCTAGTCGATCTGATTAGACGGTTTCGGTTTGCGTAGTAAAGCCACAGATCACGGCTTGAGTTACAACACTTAGTGCTCAACTACTTGAGAAAAGTTGTATTATTTGAGTTACTCCATTTTCAACTTTATCAATTTGTACTCATGAGATAACGAGAGTCTTTGAATTCAGATTAATATTATATCAGATTCAAGCTTCCTTCAACGTATAACACCGAAATTTTCTGATGTATCCTTGTCTTGGGGACTGTCCACTTATTGGCCATCTGAGGAAGTATATTAGATATTTGCTCTGACAAAGATAATGATTAAACAGAGAAAATGGGGGCACATACGTGTACATTCTACAATCTACACTGTCTAAATTTCATGTGGACCTATCTTTAATTCTAGTTTGTTAAATAACGTTGTTCCTCAAACTTAAAATTCCCAGTCGACTGGCTATAGTATTATTTATTTGGAGAGATCCATTTTGTGTTTTATGTAACTTAATAACAACGTTTTACAATTACATGTTTGTGTAACTTACTGTAACTTTTAGAAGTGCACGTTTATCTTTAACGTTAATAAGTCTGCTTACATACCATACTCATTATAAATTAATTGTTTTAGTCGCGCGACTGACTTTCTTCTAAGAGAATGAGACATATTTTGATCATAAGAAATAAATTGTGTAATTTTTATTCTGCCAACCAGGCCTAGAAAACACGTGACCAAAAAGATATAAAGTTATTTTGTGGTCCAGGGTGGTTTAGAAATTTACTCAAAACATGACCTAAGAGTAAGATCAATAAACCGGTGACGATGTCGCCAAAATTCCAAGCTAAGTTCATCAGTTAAAAGTTATGGAATTAAGCACATCATTAAGTCGACTAAACGAATACGTTACCGTGATAAATTAATCGGTGTTTATTCTCAAAACGAGCTCCACAGTCCATTACATCTACAACTGGCACTTGGCAAACCAGTGCTAAATGGTTGGTGAACACTCGGGTACAGGACCATGGATATCAATGACTAGAAAATAGAAGATGATCTGAATATCTTGGTTGGTTCTGATGTTTTCGTCACCTGTTGGGTGATCGGTTGGTGCTATAGAGTCATGCAGGTGACATAATCTAATTATTATTCATGCCGCTGTCCGGCTTCCTTATAAATTGATCCTCTAATGTTATATCTATTGTAACGAAGTTTGAAGTTACTATCACTATGTCGATTCTGGTCATCCAGGCACTTTTAACACCACGATCAATTTTGTGGATCCTAGTATATCGAATAGATGATATCCAATCTATTAATTAAATTTTAGAATTAGAACTTGCTTTATATATTCATTTTCGGAATTGTACCTGATTTTATAATTTAAAATTGTCAAATAACTGATCGATAATATTTTCTAGGGGCAAGACCTTTGAATCATATAGTATACTTATAGTGCAAACCTTGTTTTTTGCAATTTCTCTTTGAGTATATAGACGTAAGAATCCTTGAGGAGGAGTCGGAAATATTTTCTATCACGTGACTTCGTTTCCGTAGTTCTCAATTATGCAACTTTTCATGTTAAAAACCAGAGAATGAGATCGTATCGGTAAACTTAAAACTTATAGTTGCAGAGGCAGTTCTAGTCACGCTTCAAGTATTTCAATGTTAGTCGTAACGATTCACACGAAAGCGACAACAATCGTGGCGTAACTTCCCCGTTTCAAGCGGGAAAACTTTCTGTCATGGTCGCGTATCTAGGCCATGAGGTACGATCATCAGATAAGCATGCCTCCTCTCACTTACCGGTCACACTTCATTGGCGACAAAGCAGTTGCAGGAGGAAACCAGCTTTAATTCGATTTATTGTGATTTGTTGTCGAGCACAGCTTGTAATCGTGTTTCATTTCCTGCTTCGACCGGATCGAGCCAGTAATATTGCAACTCCGACCGTCTGTTCGGCGATCTGCGGACAGCACTTCACCTTCCCTTCCCAATTTCTCATGTCCACTTGTCTGCATGGCCATGCCTAACTCTCCAACTATGGAGCTGCTCCAGTTAGAAAATCTTTTAGTTTCGCCTCTTAACTCAGGATTTTTGTCAAAAGCTTGAGAACTGAGAACGAACAGATATGTTAAGGTTTATTCTTAATTGTCCTAGTTTGATCAGTTTCAATTTTTCTCGTTTTCAAATTGCTTGGTTAAATTATATAATGTCGATTATCAAGAAATTTTGGACTATTCTAACCATTCGTGTTTGTCAAAGTCTAAATATTCATGTTGTTCATGTTGTCAATGTTATTGTGATTGTACTTGTAGGTGAGTATACTAGTAGGTGTTTTTTAAGTTTCATGTTGGACCTTTCTGTCATCAATCACATCGTAATAAGGTAGTTGTAGGACAATAAATTGAAACTAATCTTAAGCGGTCAGCATATTCAAGGATATACTTACAGATTTATAGTTAATTGCAACTTCATGAAAATTGCGACACAACTATGAATGAACAGATGAACTTTCGGTATTAATATTATGTTAAATTTGCCTTCAAATCGTGTAGATTTGCCCTCATTTTAATATTCTCGTTGGGAAGATGCTAGCAAGTCACCTAACATGCTGATTGCTGAATCTCAAATGGGGCCCAGACCATTATGATGGGTCATTCATAACTTTGGTTGGATAATTAATTACTATTCAATGAATAATTCACTTAAGTATTATATTATTGATCCATGACCATTATGCTACAAACCACAATCGAGATTAAGGATATGTATGACCCAACCTAGGTCAGTGTTACAAGAGCCAACCTCTGATCACAACCTCCAACATTCAACTGAGAACAAGTTTTACGTAAATCTTCCTCACTGATCGTGCACAATACATCTTGAATAGATCTGTCAAATTTCCAGTATTACTTCACCTCCCTGATCTCAACCTTATCTCACAACAAATTCGCACTGCGTGTACAGATCGATAGTACAGTAAAACTTTCAGGCAGATCTTGCTTTTTCATCACTCTTGAGCATGTTGTTTCTGCAATCACCTAGATTAATATCGTTCTGATATGTGCGAGTTTTAATCATATCAAGCTAAGGTGAGAGGATTTCACACTATCGGAGTACGCTGCTGTGATTAACTTCCGACCTGTTGGTTGGTCTGATTCACTAGTACTCATCTTTACGACTTCGGTGCACTTGTTTCTAATGACAATCTATGTATCAAGATTAATGACACCCCGGTTCTAGCTCTTGGACTACACTGCGGTGTTTATTTAGGGGGGTTTTTGTCTGGTGTTTTTGTCTGGTGTTTTTTCAATCAGCCATCAGAAGTGTTACACTGAAGGAGCTCTTGATATGGAGCATCCTTGACTGTGACGAGGAGCATCCTTGACAAGGAGGATACCAATATAGCTTTTGTGCTGTAAAATCAGTGAAGTAGGCTGTGATTATGTGATTATATCACAATGAGGGCACAATAGACATTGGCCATTATAACAATGGTATTATTTCTTTAAGTCAAGTTCAATTATTGAAGTAATTAAAGATCGAGTTTCAAGAGGATTGTCGCTCATTGACTATTTTCCTTGCGTTACGAGAACAGTGCCAAGGAACTTGAGTGCAGTGGGTACTTTATTTCCACAATTCTTATCACTGCTATAAGGAACTAATTTCTGTCAATTTACATTATAGATATCAAGATCTTTGAATTAAAAAATTTTCCGTTTCCGTGAACTATGAGAACTGGAACTTCCGCTAGGATCTGATTACATTACTTTATCTTAATTAAAATTTACTCCAATTGCTAGATATTATCAGTGGAAGTTGATATCTCAATTAATAAAGTTTAACATCCAGCAATCACCCTATACTTATAATGGGTCTTGTAATGGAGCTAGAATTTAGACCCGTAAAACATTTCGTTTTCTTTTGTTGTCCAGCATTGCTTTTTTGAAAAAATTCTTTTAAGTTACATGTGGTTTTCCAATTTTCGTTCCTCAAACCTGAAGTTATGATATGTATTATATCCCATTTTCACTGCTAGAAAATACCAAAGTCTTGTTTCCATAACACAGGTTAAGCGTGCATTAGTGAACTATGTCAGTATGTACATACAGTTAGGTCACAGATTCAGTACACAAAATACCCTGAACCGTTTAAACTACAAAAGCTAATAGCTTTGGCTTATTCATGTGTTTATGATGCATCATTCTGTGAGCCTGAGCGATTAGGCATCACTCTGACACTAGCTGAGCTCGAAAAAGTAGAATTTTGGTGTTTGAGTATGTTCTCATGTTAGTATTTTGGTATGTTAGTATGTTCTTATGTTAGTATGTCAGTATGTTAGTTATAGTTAGTATGTTGAATTCATGTTATGAATATGTGCAATTACATTATGCAGCTGTATGTTATTGTAACAGTTAACATCTGAGAAGTTAACGTGGAGAGCACATCTCTCAAGTTATACAAATTATCTGGGATGACGTTCTTTATATCATCATCCATCAGACATTCAGACCTTTAATCATGATGTGAATGCTTTAGATTTCTAGCTCGCTAATTCAGATCGATACTTTAGATTTATCGTATTATCATTGTTGGCAAATTAGTTTTCTTTACTTTGCTATGGGGCATGTGGCTGTATAACTATAAGGGCTATTTTTATCAGAAAGTTTTCCTGAAGTCAACATTTTAAATTGGAGACTGGCGCTTTTTAAGATTTCAAAAGTTTTTTTGCATGAAAGAAAAAGTTCAATCTTCCAATCTTTAAGAATAAGAGCCCATATTCATCTATAATTGGTTAACTCGCATATTAGCGATACTTTTCCATGACAAATTGACGGCCGGCGACATAATATTCTCAAGGAATATCGTACTGAAGAATAAATATATGAATTTTTTTCTTTTTATAGCTGATCTTTTATAATGTGTGTTTTAATATGCTTTGCCTTTTGTTTAAAACCAACATTAAATCACACTAGGACTGCTGGATTTCTGTGATTATTTATTCTCAAATAGGCCATCACATATACCACTACCTATATTTATTAACGATATATCAAGTTTATATTTATATGCGGCATAACTTAGCTGCTTCCGGTCTTATAGATAGGCGGTATCCCACCTTTTGGCCTAAAATCACTAAAACCACTAAATTTCATAATAACGCCAAGGAAAGCAAGCGACGGCGCGCCATAAACAAATGACATTAAAATTTCTAACGTCGCTCCCTAAGTCTACTAATACTATTACCGTTTACTATGATCAGTAATTTTTTTCGGCAGTGCCATGTGTTCCGCCTTACCACTTCCACAGAGTTAATGCGAAAATTGCATTTACCCTCAAGACAAACTAAATTTGCTGTGTACAGGTAAATATATACTTGTCCGTGGGAGAGACATGTCGCGGCGTCTTGCTCTATTAGCGCTATCGTAAACTTTATTTTGTCCCACGTTTTTCTCTCCCTCCCTATCCCTCCCTATCTCTCCCTATCTCCTTAACTCTCGCCAAGGAAGCAGCTTGTTTTAGTGTGATTTTTATTTATTGAATCTGCTGCTCAGCTTCGTGATGACTTCCGAGGATCAGTTTATCTCTCCACGCGACATCAATCAGCATGTAAGTTTGTCAATGTCACCAGCATGTACAATTTAAGTTTGTAGTCAGACAGTCAGTTATATTTTTCTCTAGTTCTTATTCTTGTTATGGGATCCTCGAAATTTGAATTGTGCAAAGACGTGCACAGGTGTTATAAACCTGAAAATTGAGTGAACCATCAGTTATGTTGACAGCAGTAAAAGCGGATTGATTTAAGTACAATATTGTTTTACAATCCTCATTCATTATTCTATTAGTTTAAAAATCTAATTATAATGCCTTAACCTTTAGTCGGCAGTCGTATCATTGAAGTCGTTCTAAGTGTCATTATATGGTTCAGAATTAGCTTTTTGGGCTGGTCAATAACATGAGTCTTCTCCAATTTTGCACATCTGTAAGATCATTAATCTATAAGTATAAAGCACTATAGATTATATTTATAAAGCAGCAGAGCAAATTAACTATAGCGCGGTAGAGGCGATCCTTATCCCAGTACCCCAACTTCTCCTGCATATATCTGATTTTGTTGATTTTTATTAATCTATTCTAATAGATGCGTTGATGTGATTAACTACTATATAAAACTACTAGAGGTTAGAAATTTTAAAAAGATTTCTATCACATAGCAATAAACGAAACATAATCGCATGTGTCTAACTTAGTGTGTTATAATGTTGTATAGCTGAAAGCACGGTGTCAACCTACACGGACCGCCCTTAACTGGCCGATCCCCGTTTACAAGCCATGTAGCAGGGGACCAGATAAGGCTAAACCGGTAAACGGGCATAGTTAAACACCGTACTTCCATCTTGGGACTAGTAAACAACTAGGAAATATTTCCTAGTGTTTAAAGTTCACGAGACGAAAGCTGTGCAATTCAGCAAGATCCTAAGGATATAAATTTTCATTATCAGAATCTCAGCTCCGTTTAATTGTATATTTTCAAATCGATTTTAATAACCAATGCCCTGGTTTCAATGAAGTTAAAGAATTTCCGTTTTACATTTTGACGTAAAAATCGAATAAAATGAAGACAGGTGAAGTCATGTCAAAAAATGTATCTTTTATATGTTCCAAACCCATTAATTATCAATTAAGTTAACCGATACATCTGAAAATACAGGCGATGCTACTGTTTTTAATTATCTTTAAATTGGTTTTACAGTAATTTCACGTTTTCCTCCCATCACATATACTCGTTACTGTACAAAGGCTGAACTGGTACATAACAAACTATACATATTCAACGTATATATCGCACATTTGTTATCGCTTATCATCATTTTTAATTTTCTTCCGCCAGCAGTGACACTTTTTCGAACTCTAATTAGATCATATATCAATATCATATCAGTTCCCTCTACTAATTTTGTTTAGATTTTGACAGAAATGATTTCGATCTTTACTCGGCAGCACTTTCTATGTAAATTACTATAATCTGTTATAATGCCGAATCGAACAGCGACAATCACCTCAAACAAATGTGGAATCTTTAATGTGTTGAAACGCATGAGGCCTAATAACTTTTACGTCAATTATAATTTTATCACTTATTAATCTATTTGTATTCTGCAATCAATGTCTTAGTTTTCAAGATTTTATATCTGTGTTATTGCTTAGTTGCCACTGACGATAAAAAGCTTGTTCATGTAATTGTCTCAATATCAATACAATGTCTCATCAACATTTCCTGACATAGTGTGATGTAATTGTATACTCTTTAAATGTACTATAATGTATAATGTATACAGTAAACCCTTTGAATATATAGAATAGCTTGTACACCCGATTGTTACTTAACTGGAATTTCCATCTGTACATGCCAAGTCCAAGATTCAGCTGTGAGTTGATGTTCACTTGCTGGTAACTTCCCTTTATTAAGATTTGCTCTAGAAATACCAATAATGCCGGATTATCCCAGGGTTGCTATGTCTTAGAGCCGAGTTACGAATGCAATATGTGACTACTTTATATTACTATTACTATTATTAGTCTGGACAAGTACAACTACAAGCTTGCACATATATATAGCGCGGCCGGATTCCCGCCAATAAGCTCAACAACTTGTGGGACCTTTAAAAACGCAGAGACCTGTGCAAGTCCCTGAAAATTCAAGTTATTTTGGAATTTGCAATTATGAGAGTTCGCCGCCCGGAATTTTTTTCTGTTTAACGAGTCGTAGGAGACGAGCCGGCAATTAGTTAGAATTTCTTCGAAGTGTGTGTGTGTGTGTATACAGCACCCGGCAATGTTATATACTCGGCCGAAATATTCTGTATTTTGTCGCGGAATCCCCACAAAACGACACCAAATCTTTTCTTGGTGCTGTGTAGGACACTTTGTTGAGTTTGAGAGTTGTTTTTGTGCGGCTTGAGTTCCTTTTGTTGAGGTCTTGTTTGATAACGTTTAAAACGTAATATTTTTCATTTTTAACTTTAACGACCCGAGAGTTAATTTCCAGCTTAACTTTTCGTCAAAGTTTTAAATAAGTGAGAGGTCTTTATAGTAAAACCCTCACTTTGCTACCTCTGTTTTTAACCTTTACGTTTTTAAAACCTTAGTAATAGTTTAGGAATTTCGACCGTAAATAACTCGAACTAAATTTAAGCCAACATGTTTTGACAATTTGTTACAGTAATTTAATTGACGTATTATAATATTATCACATTAGTATTCTGATATTGTGAGCTCTGAAGTCTGAATACATCGTCAGAGTTACTGGATCTACTAGCGTGATTAATAGCAACATGTTCCCTGCAATCTGATAATTGGAGTCAGATTACAGACCTATTACCACGACACTACCGAAATCCTGTTCTCTGACCACTTTGACTTGGGTCGGGGTCCGTATCCTGTCTCAAGATAGTGGAGCTGCTTTCTGCCACGGTGGAGAAAATGCTGCGACAAGTAATTATAAAAGTTTGATTGAGCTATACTGAATAAGAAATTGGCTAAATTTTATATTAAGATATTTTAAAGTGCTTTGAATTGAATTTAGCTTCGCTGATTTATTTATAACTTTGTAAAAAAGATGTACACTAGAATTTTAACAAGCTTTGCTGATTTTCGTTAAGATATCTGATGATGATAAAATTGGATTGAGCTGTGCAGATTGCGCTTTGACATAGCTATATAGATTTTGATTGAGTGTGATGAGTGGTTGGGTCTGATCTTTTAAGCTTACATTCTGAATAAATCTTAAATCTAGATCCTGAATTCTTGACGGGAGGTCGGGAGCGAGCCATCTGCTTTCCACTTAATAAGTCTCTTGCCTGATACTCATTATTTTACTTTTAACGCAATTAGGAAATGGCAAAATACTAACGACATAATGTCGGCAGATCTGATGTTTACTTCCACTATCCAGTATCCAAAACGCTATGTCAGTCAGATTTCATCGCTTCTTGTTTCTGACTGCTTTTTAGATGTTTTGTATAAGGCTCAACAGTGAACCATGACTTTTTCTTCTACTTGCCCAACATAGAATAGAATACTAATAGAGTGACAAAAGTTCCCATGTATATGTCCTTGCCAAACTCGTTGGTGATGATGGGATCTTTTACCACTTTTACGGAAACCTACCTCACTGCAGCAGCTAAAACAATAGTCTAGCTTAGCCAATTATAGAACTGAGGCTGAGAGATGTGGCTGAGTCTGTGGTTAGTAATGCTTGAGGTACTTTTATAATTAATCTCTCAACAGAGAGAGACTATGTCTTATACACTATTCACTGACGTACTTAAAAGCTAATATCTTCCTCAATAAGGATAAGCCGCGGCATAATTTTTGTCCTTTATGCGTTCTTTCCTATTTTTCCTGAATAATCTGTTTTTATACAAACCATTTACAAAATATAGAGAGAGATTCGCATAATATTTAACTACACTAACAGCTCCTGCATGGGCTCAGAATAAAACTATTCTGCAACCTGAAACATTCAACAATAAGTATATTCCTCATTTTATTGGCCTTGCTATCATTAACATTTACTTGATGTTGTTATTTACGGGTTTATAGGTCAAATCCCCGAATTTCGTTCCATATGAATATAGTAAGGTATCTATAAAAAACTAGGAAAACACCAGAGTGTTACTCACAATAACTACTACTAGAATGTAACTATTACTTAAATATCACGACTACTAGAATATAACTACTACTAGAATATCACTACTACTAGAATATCACTACTACTTAACTACTAGAATATATACGAGCTAATTTACAGATCAAACAACACGTTATCACATCATTAATTCATCATACCGCATTGTCTTCTTCATTGAGATTGAGAACAAATCAGAGTCGAAGTCACGCACTCCATCGAATGGTGTGCTTGTCGCATTTTGATCAATCAATTAAAATTCATCTCAATCCTCATTCGTAAGTCGCTGCCTACTTGCACGTACATCTGTCAGAAAAACAAAAAGCAACAAATTTACCTGACAAAAGATGACGAAAAATTAGCTGACACTATCGATTGTAATAGCTAATAAAATCACAGTGGGAGGATCCCATTGCTGTAATGCTACATACATATATGCTCTTATTGTGTGTTCCCTTTTGTGTGGCGGAGATCATGTGATCCAGCAATACAAAACCAATACATTTCCCGTCCAGCGCTTCAGTCAACAGAAAATTCATTTCACAATTATATGTGGACTTATATTGCCCAGACTTTCTTTTCTTGGCAATTACATCTAGTCTTGTATATACATATTGTTGTGGAATTCTGAGTAGGCGGCCGGCCCGTAGAGACGTGTGAAATTGACGGCATTGTCTGGAATTTAAACTCTGCAGTTCCCACCGTGACGTCTGACTCTGCCGCGGTTACTTCTCCAACCAATGCATGGAACGAAGAACGCCGTAAAGGTTTTGTGAAGCATTTTATTTTCGTTCGTGGATCATTGAGTACCTTCTTGTTAGTTCTGTACTGAGCAAAAACCAAAGTCGTCAGGACAAAAGTTGTGAGCCTTAGAGTTAGACTTTCAGTTGATTTCTCGCATTGTATTAAGGTCATACATTGTATTAAGGTCATACATTGTCGCCTTGCAGCGTTGATCATAAATCTAGTCATTTCTTGTTATGAAAAATAATTTTATAATTAAAAATGAACCCACAGCGATGTTATTCTTAACCATAAACTGTGACAAAATGTTTTAAGTTTTTTTGCTGATTGCTCTCTGCTGATCTTCAATCTTTCTGATCTTTAGGTTTATAGTCTCTTGATTTCATATCCTGCTTCTGTGGTTGCTTGAAAGTATACAGGAAGCAAATATTTTGTTTTCATTTATAACTGAATCTTGTGGAACCTCAATGTAAATACTTAAATTAGAACAAAAAATTTACATTAACGTATATCATGACAAAGCAGACGTGATATCTAATGTTAACTGTAAATTGTAAAGAGTGTGGTCTAGAGGGCAGAAGACATATATATATACCAGCCTCGAATTTCTTTGTTCAAAACTGTTGAAGGTGATAAAACCGCGTAAAGCTTCTATGTACCTTGCTGCTTGTCAACAAGAAAGAATAACTTTCAGTTGGCTCCTCGTGCAAAGTCTGCGAGTCTAGTTAGTGTCTGCCTATTAAGTTCCTTAAGGTGACCAGATAACAAACCCTTACATTCTAACAACCATGCCCTGTTTCCCAGGTTACAGCCATTCCCCATCTCCCAGGTTTCAACCCCTAACAACCATGCCCCATTCCCCAGATAACAACCATGACCCATTTCCCAGGTTTTAACCCCTGACTTCCATTTCCAAGGTAACAACCCCTCAAGACCATTCCCAACTTCCCAAGTAACCACCTCAAGGCCAAACAACCACAAAATGCTTAAATGCAGGCTTAAAAACAACTCTTGCAGTATACCATGAACATATGCCCATGGTACTGATAACAACATGTTACTGATAACACCATGGTACTAATAACAACATGTTACTGATAACACCATGGTACTGATAACAACATGGTACTGTCACTGATAACAACATGTTACTGATAACAACATGGTATTGATAACAACATGTTACTAATAACAACATGGTACTGATAACAACATGGTACTGTCACTGATAACAACATATTACTGATAACAACATGGTACTGATAACAACATAGTACTTATAACAACATGGTTACATGGTACTTATAACAACATGGTACTTATAACAACATGGTACTTATAACAACATGGTACTTATAACAACATGGTACTGATAACATCATGGTACTAACAAGCCCTGTATCGATAACATCTAACGACCGTGCCCCAGGTATGCAGTATGGGTATGACGACCTCGTCACTGGACTTGCCCCCTGCAGAAGACTACCTGACGCAGGTGTGTCTTGCTCTCAGGGAGTGCTCCTCAGTCCGGCTTATCCACGCTCCTAAAGAACTACGGGAGGTCGTTCAGAAGGCGGTGGAGAAGCACTGGTCTCCAGGTTAGTTAGGTTTCTGGATCTTAGTGGCGATGAATCCTTGATGACTTTTTATTTTTCCGTCTGTTTGTGTCTTGCTAATAGAGAACGGTATTCGTGGGGAAGTGTCTCAAATCAAAACAATTTGGAGACACCTCCTAAATCAAAACAAATATGAGACACTTCCCCACGAATACTTATCGTGATTCAAAAAGGTCGTAAAATAACCAAATTAATTGGTATCTTAATCTGTCCAAGGTGGCACCAAGATTCTTGAGACGGATACTCTATGGGAATACCGGCTAAAGGGTCTTCCTTTTTGGAACTCTTTCTCTCCACAGCGGTCTCTGCAAGTAAGAGTTTACTCCACTGTTATCTATTGAGATTATACTGTTAACACTTAAATTGTTAATTACTTACCAGTTCATGCTATTACTGACACTCATACCTTGATCCCGAAGTAGAATAATTCTAATATCCAAACAACCACTAATCTACATGATGGTGCTAAATTTAAACACGCCACTTTTCATCCCACCCTCACCACGCCAGTTTCCATCCCCTCCTCACCACCCATCTAACCCAGGTACACTCTCTGATCTGCTACATGCTGGACGAGATGCAGGTAGCAGGATGGGACGTCCAAACTGCCACCGATCTCTCCCGGTGTAAAGACCTCTCCACTTTCTTCCTCAAACGACGAACCAAGGCCATGACTGATCGTGACGATCCGGTTCGTGCGCGACGAAATGTAAATAACTGGGATCACGGTCGGACGCATGAGAGTAACAAGCATGTCTGGAGATAATATATCTCTATATCTCTCTTCTGGGAGCATTACACTTGATCTTACATTGTACTGCCATGCTTCTCTGTATAAATCTTGTCTTCAAAACCTAATTCTCTTGATTCTTAACTTAGCTCAAATGTGATCAAATCTTATTTTGACTTGTTTTACAGATGATGAAACTTCTCAGATAATACTCTACATTTTAGCAGTCTTGGTCCACGTCGTGGCCATAAAATTTGGATAGTACCCTGACAATGAACACTGAGCCTGCTTCTGTTATCTCTCATACTCTCTCAGTCTTTACTGAGGCGAAATCCCAGTCTTTTACTGAATGAAAGCATTTTTACTTTAACCTTTGCTCTTTTAAATTCTACTTTACAATGATTCATGTTTCTATTGTTTCTACACTTTCTCTATATCTGTAAGCCATTCTTTCTGAATCACCAACACGTGCTGATCACAGTGATGTCATCCTAACTCAAGAGACTAAACTATTCATCGATAACACAACACCACCCAGAGAATGATGTTCAGTGCTACGCTTGCTGACAAGAACAAGGTTTACGTTGTGAACGCCCCCAAACACGTCATCAACCAGCTCTTCACCATCTTCAGCAACCACTGGTCCAAAGGTCAGCAGGAATAATGAGGGAACAATGAGTTCAATCAGGAACTGTTGATATGACGTTTCTATGTTGTGATTGGTCATTACCTTCATCAATGATCGGTTGATATCGGTTGAAAGATCAATTAACCGTTAATTTGACCAAAAATTTTTGGCAACTGTTTTTGTTTGAGTCACATATATGTATAGCATAATATCTAGTAGCCCTTTGATTACAAGTAAAAAGTAATCTTGGCAGCGTTACCTTTGCAACGTTCATCATTTTAACCTGGTAACATGAGCCATGTTACCCTGGTAACATTACCCATGTTTCCCTTGTAACCTTAAGTTTAACCATGTAACAATGGAAACATTACTCATGTTACACAAGTAATGTTTCCCAAGTTACCCTTGTAACGTTGCCCATGTTACCTTGTAACGTTACCCATGTAATCTTGTAACTTAACCCATGTTACCTTGTAACGTAGCCCAACGTAACGTTAATCGCATTACCCTGGTAACTTAACCCATGTTACCCTGGTAACTTAACCCATGTTACCTTGTAATGTAGCAAGTGTAACGTTAATTGCGTTACCCTGCTAGCATAACCCATGTTACTTTGAAACTTAACCCATGTTACCTTGTAACTTAACCCATGTTACCCTGGTAACGCTAATCGCTATGTTACCCTGGTAACATTACCCACGTTACCTTGTAACGTAACACATGTTCAGGAGTACAGAGAGTCTCCAGGAATAAGTACGGTACCATCTTCACGCTGAAGGGAGAACCCTGGTCCGATGGAAAGTCTGCTTCTATCCAGGCGAGCTCTCTAGTTCACCGTCTTGTTTATACGATAGGTGGGTAGTAAACAATGTTCTTTGTTGGTGGTTTAGAGGGTTCTAATTTTCTCGCTGTGTTGCTTGTGTGGACAATGACGCAATGAAATAGACAAAGTATTGAAAAAATAGAAAATATAGAAGTATAGAAGTGTAGGCCAGCACCGTGCTGTCAGCTATACACTAGACGTAAACAAAATGTAAATGTAACCTATCCACGTTTTACCAGGCTTGCTGGGGTGGGACGTGAGTACTATTGCCCGTGTAAAGAACTTCAGGGACACCATCTTCTTTAAACAGAAGAGAATGAAGAAATTTGACGATCTTGTCGGCTGTTTCCTATCGATCAGCTTTTACGGTAAATTCGTGTTTTTCTCAAAGATTTTTTCATTAATTCATTATGATTTGTCTTAAGAAACTTAGAACAACTATAATCGCTAAACAGCAATCGACTTGTGTTTAATTCTAGGTGGTGGACCATAATAGCAGCTGTAATCTTATCATCATTAATTGATTCCAGGTAAAAACAGGCTGCGACTGATACACTGCAGTGATCCCAACATAGCGGAGGACATTGAAAACTTCATCATCCAGAGTTGGGAGCCGGGTCTTGAAACAACACGCAAAATTCACGGCACCATTGAGTTCCGGGTAAAGATAATGTCGAGCACTTAGCTTCTTAGTCTAGATTAAATAGATTTGTACAGATCTATCTACAGATCTACCTACAGAACATCATTCTTCTGTTCGTGTTGTATTCTCGATACAGTCGCTAGCTTTCCCATTCATCCCGACGTCGCTCGGGCCTTTGATCCATTTTCCCGGGAAATGTAGCTCGCAGCTTTCTGACTGGAGCTATAAGTATAACCTTTGAGCTCTGATGGCACGATGTGATAGTCCATTTAGAGAGTGGGACTGCCTGCTATATCAATCAGACATTTGTCTGGCACAGGAATTTGTTGGGATTCCTTAAGATGGGATGACGGTTAAAGCTATGAATGTATTTTTATGTTTGTTAACCATCACCCACATGTCCAGCTGTTTGGGAAGCCATTTTGGTCAGACAGTACCGATGGTATTGACAGCAAATTACTGATCTGCGCTCTACTGGCCATGCTTCAGAAGAAAGGGTTAGTACTACAGTATTTGTATGAGATTTAGTGGCGGTCCTAAGGTTTCCAGCTATGGCTGCGTAATTATGATTGAATGTTGAAAACTTGCTCGTGTTTCCATTATAAAAGCTCTTAGAATGTCTGTTTTCAAAATAATATGCCTGCAATTTAGAGAAAGCTCGGGCGATAAAACTAACAAATCCAGGTGGAGAATACACAACTTCATCAGCGCCACCAGATCTTTAGAAAACAAGGGGACTCTGCTCTTCAAAAAGGAACCGAGCTCTGACGTTTCACCTATGTGTATATCTTTTGACGATGAGGTCCGATTTTAATTATTCTTATTTTTCTCACAATTTTTTTGCGAAAAAATTCATGTTATTGTAAGATTTTGTTGCACCTTTCAAGATAACCAATAATTTCAGGATAAGCTCCGTCTTATATCAGCCACAGACGACGTCAAGTGTACCGTTCGAACCGTCATAACTCAGCGACTTGGACCTAACGGCATCGTCAGGGAGGGAAACTTCAGGTTTGTCATTACATCTTCAGCATTTTTTCTGTGTTGTTACCTGGTTGCTCAATCAAGATTCGAATTATGATAATCGGCGCTCTGACTAGGAATGTTAATACACCATCCTATCAGGAACTGCTGGGAGTTTAAGCTGCACGGAGCTCCCTGGACCGGACTGTCCAGTGACGAGGGTATCAAGGTCAGATCTCTCCTCATCCATATCCTACAGGTCAGTCACGTCATCAGATTTCAAAAAAGGAAATGGATTGTAATGGGTTAACCCATCACAAGCGAAGTCCTTAGTGCCCTATTTAAGAGGCGGTATTTTGCCGGAATTTATGCCTTGGTGGTGGTAAAACCTTGGAGCTGTAAGCAGGCTGTAATCGGATATCCTTAGTTTGAACTTCAATCGAGTTATCAAAGAATATCCTGATTTAGAAATAGATGCTTGTTATCGCAATCATTTTCGAAATAGCTAAATACCTCCCAGTCCCAGTTTGAAACTGGAAGGTTAACAAGTAATATGTGTACAAATTTCAGAAACTGTCCTTCAAAGGGTGGCACGTGATGACTTCTTTTGACGTTTGCTCCAAGATAAGCAAGAGCGACGACCGACACCCCCAGCCTCTCGACGCTCAGAGTTGGTACCTCTGCAAGAAGGAATCTCTCGGAATCATGTTCGACAAATGGAAAAGTAAGGCTTTCATGACGAAACCATTGCCCGTACCGCTACCAGTACCGAAGGCCTCTGAAAACAGTAAGGCAAATCATGTGAGGCGTGATAGTTTTCCCGTGGCGATGTGTATCACGTGTTCCAAACGTGACGTGTATCAAGTACGTGATGTGTATCATGTGACGTGATTTTCGGGGTTAGTTAAAGTCTAGAGCCTGTTCAGAGTTTTGGTTATTGAGTTCACTGAATTTTGAGCTATCCTAAAGTCAAGGGTATTTTCTTACATCGTGAGACGTGAGTTCATCATTATCAAGCAATGTGATGGTGTTGTAATGTATCAGGGTTTCGCTTTATACTTTATAGTTTCATCAAACCAATTTAGATCAGTCCACCTTTCATCATATAATCCGGATTCATTTAGAATTAGGGTCGTAAAAATGCGTTTTGCAACCATTAGTAACAACGAGGCTGTGTCATAAAAATACCCATCCTTGAGAATTTTCAGTGAAGAGTAAAGGTTCGGTAAATGGGGTTCCTGCGGCTAATTGTGAGTTGAGTACGTCAAAAGTCGTCAAAATTTTTGTTTTTGAATAAAATTGTGACTGTGACTGTGAGATCATCAATTTTGGGACTTTTCGGTATAGATCATCTGTGAGGATTATGTTTCAAAGATTTTATTTCCGAACTCACAACCAATACCGGATCTTTAAGTTTAAAGTTAAACTAACAATATTTGAAAAACAATATTAATTGACATATAACAACTTTTCCGGTAGAAATATTTAATTCATTTATGAGAAACATGTGACATTGACAATGACAATGACCAACAAAAATGACAAATCTTCTCTCACAGATGACCTGCTTGAAGACAAAGACAATGACGCTGAACTTGAACAACTCCAAGAAGACTTACAGAACTACAATATAGACAAAATTGTTGACATTCCTCTCGATTTCAAAGTCTCTACCAAACTGAAACGAAAAAATATCATGTCACCCTCTTCGGAGCACACCTCAAATAATATTACTCCACTAAATAAAACGAGACTTATGGAGACGAGAAATCGTGTCCTCGGACACCAATCGTAAACGACTTGAACAAGAATTACTGACTTATGAACACCTGGCCTCGGTCTGACATGAACTTGACTACCTTTTTCTGTATTCTTGATCAACTTCCGATTGTGAAGGTTCGAAATGATATGGAAAAACATAATTTTAATTACATTATGTTTACAAAGTTAGTTCTCGTCAGTTTAATGGGACTAACGGAACGCATATCTTTTCAGAGAACGCAGACGTAGAACCATCCAAGAACAAGCGACAAAGCGTGAACAACAATCCTACCCTAAGTCACTCCACTGCCCCTGCCGAGAAATCTGTCGCCGAAATCGAGGACCCCGAATCGGACCAGGAATTAGATGTATCCGCCTCGGCTGTCAAACAAGACTTTTCTATCCCCACGATCGAGCGGAGCGAAGCTGCACCATCACCGATCACAGAGTCGCTCAGGACAGAGGACATGACCACACCCGAATCTTCCCTGACAAACCTGATCAGGGACATGAAGAAGGAGGTAGCCAAGGAGAAGAGACTCCTACCAAAGGAGCCCCTCCCCAAGGAGGCTATCCCAGTTACCACTTTTATCGAGACGGTCGATGCGGCGGATTATGACAAGGATATGGATCATCTGATCATCGAGGAAGAGTCTTTAGAGCCCGTCATGTGCAGTCTGAACAACGACGGGCTGGCGCCGTACGACTGTAAAACTATTTCTCCCGCCCCTTCAAATCACGACGAGTTTGAAATTCCTGAAATACTCGATGACATAATCAACACGATCTATTCTCCCCCTGTTTTCGATAAGAAGTGAGGGAGGTGTCAGTTCGATGATCCTGCCTCTTCCTGGTTTATTGTTATCAGTTTTGGGAGTATTCGTTATTCGTGGAATAGAATCTTGACCATAGAAAATCGCCCTTTCTGAAATTGTTGAACTTGAATCATACGACTTGGGATCAGTAAAGCATAACTGTAAAATTGGAATTGTTCGAGTCTCCAGGTTGCGGGAAATATGTTGACAACAGATGTAAAGTCACTTCGAGGATGACTTGATAATTGATGTCGTCCCATGTTAGATTACTTATTGCCTAACAAAGATCATATTGATAAAAGCTCTTGTTTAATGTTTTCGGGTACTTTCAATTCGTAAATTTCTAACCTATACTACCAAATTGTTTGTCAAATTTCTGGTATCCTGTACTGCTTTTCCGGCCAAGTTCAATGAACCCATTATTGATATAAATTGTTTATTCTTGTGTACCTCGATACTCGATAGAATACTCCACAAATTCAAGAGCTATGCTTATCAAGCTTTAAATAACTCGCGATGACTTACATCAGCCAGGTTTGCTTGGTTTTCCTCGGATGTTAAGTACGTATTTTGTACACACTATTTTATACACTATATATTTGCTTGGAATTAGTAATTACTCTCGATTACTAACTTTTCCATCGGTTTTCCATATACTTGCTCGAAACTAGAGTTGTGCATCGAGCCCTGCAGCATAACTGGTTGTTTATCACGCTGCAATGTGTAATAGTTATAAAATTCTTATCAAAACAGCTAGTAAAGCTAGTATAGCTGGTTTGTTAAAACTGCAGGATATAAACTGCCACCTGAGTCCTGAATATCACTGTCACTTGAGTCATACATTCTTATTCTGTAAGCGCACGGCCGCGTTTCAACTAATACTATGTGTTTCGAAAAGCAACTTATACTCAGAGGATCAATTTACATCAATTTACATTGAAAGATGGTTCATGGTTGGTCAGTGCTCGGTTATCCTAGGCATGAGTAGTTGATTTTTCCACGTGCACTGAGTACTGACCACTGTACTCTAGGTTATATATAGTTATACGGTTATCGCTATCAGACATAAGTGATCAGGGCCGGATATTCTGGTTCCTACTTCCAAACTCACTCGACAAACTCACTCAACATTCTAATTATCATAATTCATCTCACAGTCACATCCGATATCCATGTTCAGGAGTAATCACATATTGTAGCAACTTGCACGTGTGAGAAAAGCCGCGCAATGCCACAATGACATAGTGAGATATTCACATGCGGTTTTCGAGTGTAGTCGTACACGCGTTATGCAAAGCGCGTGATAAATTTAATTTTAAACTCGCCACACGCAGTACCGTTACCGCGGGCGCTACACGTGACGTAGACAATTAGGACTGAGCTACCTAGGATCCCAGGCATGACAGTTGTTCTATGACTACGCAAATGTTTTATTTCTCTAATATAATTGTTCCTGCTGATCTTCTTGTTACCTTGGACTATATTCGGCCTTCACTCTGGGTATCTTTGTGTTGTCGTAGCTCACTCGTTCTATGGATATGTCTACATAGCCTACATCACCAGCCTTTGATAACCTCTAAGTTGTTTACTTAAAACCATGCAGTTTGTGCGAAAATTCTGGTTCCTGGTTTAAGTCACAGCTTATGCCACCAATGACATATACAATTCCACGATCGATACCTATATTCTCAGAAACTGAAAGGCGCCCCACGCCGTTATAGCAAAACTAGTCGTTAGCAAAACCAAGCAGTTTGTGTGTTCACTATTAAACTAGACTGTTCAGACTGATGACCGGCTCCTCTATAACTGTCTAGAAACTGCAGTGTTCCTTTCCTGGTTTTCTCCGTTATCTTCCTTCTGCTCAGTTCCAGATCCTGTGTACCATAACTGTTAACTTTTTAACACTCCGGGGCTGGTTAAACCGCACCCAGTGCCTCTTCTCTTAGTTTCACCTAGCATATTGTATTCTGGTTATATTTCAAGTCAATGTTTTAGCCACTATCCAAAGAGAAGTAAACTATCAAGCTTCTATCTTGTGATATAAACACTTAAGTCAAACCTAATGATGGTTTTATTACATAAAAGACGAATTTCCATAATCTATCCATGTTCTTGTGCAGTAAGTACAATGCTATTGATCTGCTGTCTTTAGTACCACAGATACGCAGCTGTGTCGTTTTCACATTTTTATTGGCTCGTGGTTGTTGTCTTTGAGCCTATTTGCTCTTCTACAATCGCTATGAGCTTATTTTTGATAACAATTGATAGTAGCGTGATACAGTCACGGTCAGTAACACAAAATAACCGTGACTATTTTGGGCTCTTTGAGATTTGTGATATCGTTGCAACAGGTCCGGTGAGATAAATAAGTGTTGTTTTGCTTTATCACAGCAACTGGAAGGTAAAGTGGAATATTTTGTGAGTTTTGCACTCCCTTTACGTTTATGTGGTGGTTCTTTGTATGAATGTATCTTTATTTATGTTCTCTAGCAAATGTGATACCGAAAATAACCGCAAGACCTTTTAGTTTGCTAATTTTATTAGTAACCTACTTTAATTCTACTAAAATACAAATAGCGTTTCCATATTTTCCAGGCTTCCTTCAACAAAGGGGCTGGTTTAACACTTTGTTTAGTAAGACTTTAAATTCTTACTGCCTAAAGCAAGAGTTTATTAATGTAAAAGTTTAATCCGTGTGAGTTAACGACCTGTGTAACAATAAACACTTACTTATAAATGTTTCCTGCTTTACCGCAGTTAAGGGCCATAGTGTTAAAGTACTCTAAATCGAGCTCTAACAGGAAACGCCTATTCTTAACTAGAACTGGATTCTGTACCGTTAAATCGTTAAACATCAAAGGGCAGGGCTCCGGCCGTTAGACCACTTTTTAACGCTATAGATGTTGCTCCCGCTTGCCAGTACTTGGGTTTGTTGAACCAAGGTTCGGTGCAGAGATGAGCGTTAGTTTAAAACTGGATTAAGTTTTAGTTATAGACATAATCAATTTTTATTAGCTATTAAAAGTCATTCTGTCATTAACCAACATCAGCCCCAGGGGCACTATTCTTGAGTACATCTCGCTAAGTACAAATTTGTAAATTGTTGACAAGCAAGTTGTGTGTTCGATGATATTGTTTAATTTTGCTTAGGTTGAAAAGTGGGCTTTGCAACTTCAGATAGAAATGCAGATTGAGAATATTTATTTTCGATCAGTCTGTTGCTCTACGGGACAGTGGCGGTTTAGTATATATTTAGTATACATGTAGGATCTGGGCAGGGTATATTTACATATATCAAGCTTATGATTGTTTTAGTAAAATTTAAAATGTTTGAATTTTATGTTTTTTAGGCAATGCAGTTCAATTGAATAATTTTAAGCTGTATCAGACATTTAATTAACTTAAACGTCGCGTAGGATTAGGACTTGCTACTGAGACAACAATCAACATGTTATTGTTGCTGTACTACCTTCTTCTGGGTACTGCAGCAGAAGATACTTCCCCTCAAGGTATTTTGAGTTTTACGATCTTTATCAATTTATAATTGGCTGTACTGAGACCTGCCTTTTCCTGTCAAAAAAGTCTCAGGACCATTTTTAAAACATTTGCTAGGGTGAAAACAAACTGGCAAAAAGGTAATACGGCCGAGACAGGGTTGGGGCAAGGAAGGGACAGTGTCTGGGCAGACAAGCTCTGGGGCAGGGTTGGGGCTGGCTCAGGGGCGTAGCCAGAGGGGATCCATTGGATCCCAGGATCCCCCTTTTGAAATGGAAATTTAGAAAAATTTAAGGCTAGCCAGTATCATGCAGATACAGATAGGTAGAAGAAGATAGAGATAGAGAGATTGGTAGAGATAGACAGTTAGAGGATAGAGACCCTGAGAGATAGAGATAGATTGATAGATAGATAGAGAGCGTGAGAGAGAAAGAGAGGGATTGATAGACCATAGATGCCTCAAAGCAACTGAGCCTGTCCCAACCCTGCCTCAACCCTGCATCAACCCTGCCCCTACCTTGCCGGCGGCCCAGCCTCGGCCGTTCAACTTTTTGCTAACAAACTTACATAATTTATCACACTGAAATCAGTAGTCAATGACTAAACAGAAACGCGGTTATTTGACATAAGTGATAAGATGGCGAATGGACTTGGGACCAGTTCACAGTACATTACATTAATGAATAATGCCCTCAGAATCCTCTAGCTAAAAAATGTTAAAATAAGGTAAAACGAACTGAATATCAAATGAAAAGAACTGTAAGAGCTAAAAGAATGAATGACGTGCCATGCTAAAACACATGCTCAGAAGTTAAATTCACCCTTAAATTAAAATAAAGCACTTTAAGTTTGCAACATAAGATAGTTATTTCAGGCTGGTTGACAGTAGAGCGCGATGTGGAGATACATTTTGATCTAGAGAGTTCTCCTTTAGAAATAAAGACAGACAGCTATTTTGGGAGTAATGAAAAGTTAGAAGTTGTATTTGTCTCGGATGATGTGAATGAAGAGGAGGCAGGAGGTATAAAGATTTCCTTTACATCTCCACCAATGTACGTGCTTGAGGACTGCTTCGAAGACCCGATAGAGTTCTCGACAACCCTTTCTTCTGACATCACAAAAATCTGGAGGTTAACTCTGGAAAAGTTTCCCCCTGATTTACGAGTCATAGTTCATTGTAACAACAAAGAAGTTCTCAATGTTTTGTTATCAGACGAAATATGTAAAGACATGGATAACTGGAGGACAAACTGGGGAAAGACTGTAACAAAGATAGAGTTTTCATCCACGTACGGCGCGGCAGACTACTACAGGCCAGGTACGAAATCTTCTTCTTATTAACGGGATTACTTTACTCATTTATAGTTTTATGTAATCATCAACAACACCACCGGCATTTGAAGCTGAAGTGAGATAATAGCAATCCAGATAAGCAAAAACTGCTGGGTCGTAAATGAGCTCAATGCAGGTTGGTTACCAGTGGAACGTGCAATTAGGACACCCTTCGATCTGGAGAACACTCCACTAGAAATAAAGACAGATAGCGCTACTGGAAGTTCAGATAAACTGATTGTCTACTTCTATAACGACCAGAATGAGTTTGCTGGAGGAGTAAGGATATCCTTCACGTCTCCTCTAAAGTATTCCATCACAGACTGCTCGTTATACAGAAACAAGGACGACCAATACCAGTACTACGATTTTCAGAAGAACCCCACGATTGACAACAACAAAGTATGGAGGATAACTTTAACAGGAACCTCAAAGACATTAACAAGACGTTTAACGATACATTGTAACAACAAGGAGGTTCTAAACTCGATGATTTCAAGCGACCTCTGTGGAATTAGTGACTGGTCAACCTACTGGAGCAGAGATGTTGTAAAGATAGGATTCTCAGAAGCATTCGACACTGCATCAGATCTCTATAGGTTTTACATGTCAGGTATGTTGTGGGATGTTGGATCAAGAGGATTTATTTTCGCTCAGCAGGGACCTTCACAGCTTTAGCCGAGGTGGAGGACACAACTCTCTTCCGTAGCACTTCCGCAAATTTTTGTATACATACTTGTCTCATCCATAAGATTTGTCCTTGTGTTTCAGTAGTGACAAGTTGTCACAGTCTAAATTTAGTCCATGGTCATGGACAAAATTTTGTCAAAAATTTAACCATGGTCACGGTTGAAATTTGACCATTTGACCATGACACCCGGACGTAGGCCAAATTTGGTCAAAAATAATGGTCATCTTTTCAACGACCTGTACTACTACTAATCAATAGCTCATTACACGCGAGTTTAACATTCATTTAAATTCACAAATTTACTTCAGTGACAGTAGGTTGTTTAGCTTTAGAGCATCTAGGATGCTGGAAAGATCATGGGACTGACAGAGCAATATCGGGTGGAAACCGCCTACCTCTAGACAAGGATAAATATAAAGCTCATACCAAAGACCTTA
>JH153106.1:212707-238359 GCA_000226015.1 Mnemiopsis leidyi
TATTGATCTGTTGTCTTTAGTACCACACTGAATTACAGATACGCAGCTGTGTCGTTTTCTACATTTTTATCGGCTCATGGTTGTCGTCTTTGAGCCTATTCGCTCTTCTACAATCGCTATGAGCTTATTTTTGATAACAAGATAGTTAGCGTGATACAGTCACGGTCAGTAACATAAAATAACCGTGACTATTTTGGGCACTTTGAGTTGTGTGATATGGTTGCAACAGGTCCGGTGAGATAAATAAGTGTTGTTTTGCTTTAGCACAGCAACTAACAAAACCAAGTCGTTAGCAAAAACCAAGCAGTTTGTGTGTTCACTATTAAACTAGACTGTTTAGACTGATGACCGGCTCCTCTTATACTGTCTAGAAACTGCAGTGTTCCTTTCCTGGTTTTCTCCGTCATCTTCCTTCTGCACAGTTCCAGATCCTGTGTACCATAACTGTGAACTTTTAAACACTGCAAGAACCGGGGCTGGTTAAACCGCACCCAGTACCTCTTCTCTTAATTTTAGTTTCCCCTAGCATTGTATTCTGGTTATATTTCAAGTCAATCTTTTTGTCACTATCCAAAGAGAAGTAAACTATCGAGCTTCTATCTTGTGATAACACTTAAATCAAACCTTATGTGATGGTTTTATTACATTAAAGACGAATTTCCATAATCTATCCATGTTCTTGTGCAGTAAGTACAATGCTATTGATCTGTTGTCTTTAGTACCACACTGAATTACAGATACGCAGCTGTGTCGTTTTCACATTTTTATCGGCTCATGGTTGTCGTCTTTGAGCCTATTCGCTCTTCTACAATCGCTATAAGAGCTTATTTTTGATAACAAGATAGTTAACGTGATACAGTAACGGTCAGTAACATAAAATAACCGTGACTATTTTGGGCTCTTTAAGATGTGTGATATAGTTGCAACAGGTCCGGTGAGATTCAGATAAATAAGTGTTGTTTTGCTTTATCACAGCAACTGGAAGGTAAAGTGGAATATTTTGTGAGTTTTGCACTCCCTTTACGTTTCTGTGGTGGTACTTTGTATGAATGTATCTTTATTCATGTTCTCTAGCGAATGTGATACCGAAAATAACCGCAAGACCTTTAAGTTTGCTAATTTTATCATTAACCTACTTTGATTTTACTAAAATACAAATAGCGTTTCCATATTTTCCAGGCTTCCTTCAACAAAGGGGCTGGTTTAACACTTTGTTTAGTAATACTTTAAATTCTTACTGCCTAAAGCAAGAGTTTATTAATGTAAAAGTTTAATCCGTGTGAGTTAACGACCTGTGTAACAATAAACACTTACTTATAAATGTTTCCTGCTTTACCGCAGTTAAGGGCCATAGAGTTAAAGTACTCTAAATCGAGCTCAAACAGGAAACGCCTATTCTTAACTAGAACTGGATTCTGTACCGTTAAATCGTTAAACAGGGCGGAGCTCCGGCCGTTAGATCACTTTGTAACGCTATAATAGATGTTGCTCCCGCTTGCCAGTACTTGGGTTTGTTGAACCAAGGTTCGGTGCAGAGATGAGCGTTAGTTTAAAACTGGATTAAGTTTAAGTTATATAAGTTTTATAGGTTGGCGATTTTATAAGCTTAATCAATTTTTTTAGCTATTATCAGTCATTCTGTCAGTGTCATTAACCCGAACCAGCACCAGGGGCACTATTCTTGGCCAAATCTCGCCAAGTCTCTGTGGTACAATTTTGTAAATTGTTGACAAGTGTGTTCGATCATATTGTTTAGTATATATTTAGTATATATTTACATATACCAAGCTGATGATTGTTTTGGTAAAATTTAAATGTTTGAATTTTGCGTTTTTAGACTATGCAATTCAATTTACTTTTAAACTAAATTAGACATTTAACTTAAACGTCGCTTAGGATCAGGACTGGCTACATAAGTAACTACAGCTCTGAGACAACATGCTATTGTTGCTGTACTACCTTCTTCTGGGTGCTGCAGCAGGATATTATCCTTCCCCTGAAGGTATTCTTTATCTTGACAATTGGCTGTACAGGATCCAGGATCCCCCTTTTGAAATGAAAATTTAGAAACATTTTAAGGCTAGCCAGTATTAACATTCATTTTAATTCACAAATTTACTTCAGTGACAGTCGGTTGTTTAGAGCATCTAGGATGCTGGGGCGATCATGGGACTGACAGAGCAATATCGGGTGGAAACCGCCTACCTCTAGACCAGGATAAATATAAAGCTCATACCAAAGACCTTATTGGAGATTGTTACAAGTATGCCAAGGAACAAGGCTGGACTGTTTTTGCAGCTCAGAATCAGGGAGAGTGCTACACTTCAGCAGATGCAGAGAGTACTTATCAGAAGCATAGTACAAGCGCAGTATGCGAGAATGGAAAAGGAGGATTCAACGCTATGGATGTATACAAGATAACTTGTGTCAGTCAAGGTAAATTAAAATACAGTCTAAGCGCATTGGCTCAACATGCGAACTGCATAAGAATTCAAAATAAAAAGAAAACCTTATTTTGAAGATGCATGAATACTGACATATTGAAACTGAAATGGCCAAGTCTAAAGCATTCAGAATTTCTGCACTGAAATAACATTTATTTTATTTCATAATAATAATTACAAATCAAGTAAAACCATAATAATATCCGAAACCCCCTCCCTCCGGCCTCCGTTATCAAAAGTGATTCAGCTCCCATAGCTGATAGTGACTAGAAAACACATAAACGCAGAAAGACCCCTCAATACATCTAATACCCGGCTAAAGTCTACTTGTTATCATTTTCCCGAGTTAGGCCAAAGTAGCAAACTTATGAATACTTCGCAGTTGATGGTGGATACAATGACTTGGTTGCTTAACATTAACATAACTTACGTTGTATAGTGCTGCCCCAGAACATCGTGCCCCAGAACGTTCTGCCCCAGGGATTATGCCCCAGTGACGTCGTGCCCCACAACCTTGACACCTTGTGCCCCACTGGCATCCTGCCCCAGAACATTGTGCCCATAGTGTATTGGGGCAAGGGGTCAGTAGGGCCCAAGGTTGTGGGGCACGATGTTCTGGGGCACTGGGGCACTGGGGCAAAATCTCTGGGGCACGATGTTCTGGGGCAGGACGACGGTCAACGTATTTACTATATAACTGACCCAATAAAAACCGCTTACTAACGAATCGCTCCATCGCAGACTGGTTGCCAGTAGTTCGTGGGACAAAGATAGACTTCGATCTGGAGATTACTCCACTAGAAATAAAGACAGACAGTGTCACTGGAAGTTCAGATAAAGTGATTGTATACTTCTATGGAGAAGATCATTTCAATGACAGTGGGTATAGCTTAACTTATGCTGGAGGAGTCAGGATCATTTTCGGGTCTACTCTAAAGTATTCCCTTGTAGACTGCTCTTTATACCCAGACAACGGATTCCCAATCACCCCTACCACTGATGTAAACAAAGTGTGGAGGATAACCCTAACGAAAACATATTTTGGTACAACAACCACACGTTTAGTGATAAATTGTAACGACAAGGAGGTTCTAGACCTTGTTTTATCTGATACAGTGTGTTCTTCGGACCAGTTAGCTATCTGGAACAGGGATGTAACAAAAATAGAATTCCCTATAAATTCCAACCCTGCATCAGATTTCTACAGGGCCTACACACCAGGTAATTCATGTTCGCACTTCAAGCTGTACTTTTGACTGCACCAAGTCAATCAGTAGTTAGTTATGAAAAAGTCGAACCACAATCCCATCTCCACAAATGACACTTCTATATAAATCAGTTTTATAATTTGTATTAATTTCCAACTTGGTATTTGCAGCGCCTTAAAAACAAACCGTCTTTTATCTCACATGTTCCTTCAGCACAATGCACCGGACTAAAGCCTACCTGGACCTACATGGAAACTACCAGTACGTTTCCTGTTCCTGCAGGAACAGTTCTGTCTCTCAGCTGTAATCCAGGATACGAACTGGCAGGAAGCAATGATGTTACTTGTACCCAGAACACAGAGTTCCACTTTACTAATGGAGACCCGACTTGTGGTGAGTTTTATTCCACACAAACGTTTTACTTTACATTTTTTCTTAAATTTCCATTGTTTCTCTCCGATGCACAATGATTGTTCCATTAAGACTATTTTAATTGCTGTTTAATGCTTAATAGTCCTTGGGTTTGTTTATCTCAATACTTGCTATATTGAATCTCAATTTTCTTAAATCTTGTAAACTTTTCAGAACCCTGTGATACTGGAACTTACAAAAGTGATAACATGAAAATATGTCAAACTTGTACTGCTGGACAACAACCCAACATTGAACAGACTGCATGTGGTAAGAGCTTAGAACATATCTTTAATTCTACTAAAGAGTAAACATATCAATACTTGCTTTATTGAATATCAATCTTCTTTAATTTTCTTCCTTAAATTTTCCTTCATTCTGTACAAAATGTGAAGCTGAACATCAAGCTAACTCTTCCGATACGCAGTGTGGTCGGTTTTAGATTTTAGTGATTCTTTTTAAACATTTTATGTGTTTTATATTGTATTTTTAGTAAAATATTGTATTGTATTTTTAGTAAAATATTTAACCTTATGTGGAGAGAATAAGGTAAGTCCTTCAGTTGCCTACCACACTTGAACTTACATAAATGTTACCATGAAAACATGTCAGATGAAGTTGGAAATTATCTAGTATCTACATTTTTTCCGTCAAAAGTTGTGAAATGTCAAGGATAGTACGTCTCTATTTTTAATGTCTTGTTAAAGCCATTTTTATGAACACCGACAAAATCTGTAGGATTAGTAAGATTATGAAGCTATAGAATTTAGATATGCTCTTTTGTTTATCTTATCAACCTAGGCAAAACTTTTCCTTTAGAATTTTGTCCAGCCGGGCAGTACAAATCAGCTTACAAAACCACGTTTGTGATTCGTCTTGCACTGTTGCACACAAAACGACTAACTTGTAATTAAAATATCGCATCGATTGAAGAGTACTGTGTTATTAGATTTGAAACACATGGAAATTTGATATAACAATGCATAGCATAAACTACTATGGGCTCAGGATATGTGCACACCCTGGCGAACTCAGGGGAAATCCTTGCAATTCTTGGCTATGTGCCATGTTGAACAAGGAATGGAAGCTAAAATGGTCCGTGCAAATTACCTTTCTGATTATCCGTTCAAGAAAATCAAAATTTTCTGAATAAGATGTTAACATTTCAGTCGCACAATGCACCGGACTAAAGTCTACCTGGACCAACATGGAAACTACCAGTAAGTTTCCTGTTCCTGCAGGAACAGTTCTGTCTCTCAGCTGTAATCCAGGATACGAACTGACAGGAAGCAATGATGTGACTTGTACCCAGAACACAGAGTTCCAGTTCTCTGTCGAACCGATGTGTGGTTAGTGGAGGAGTTATTTTCAGTTTTACTATTTTTAGTATCAAGGAGTTAAATTCTACTTAAAATACTCTCTGACCCTGGCAATTATGGTGTTTTATAATCATTTCAGTGGCTTGCTCACCTGGTACTTACAATATGTTACCCTTGAAACATGTCAGATTTGTCCTGATGGACAGGAATTCAAGCAATGCAGCCAATTATTTGAATTTTTACATTCGGGATTTTACGGTTGTTCTTGTCTGGTTCCTTCCTACTGAAACACTATACTCGCATTTTGTAACAATATACTTTTCAGTGACCTATTGTCCGGAGCTGAGTATACCTAATTCTCTCGTTTCTCTGCGCGGAAGTTTGCCTGCAGATACGGAGGTCAACGTCACGTGTTCTAAGTCCCACGTTCTTATTGGTCAGAGAGAAGTCACGTGTCAATCTAACGGGGATTGGTCTGAACTGCCTCAGTGTCGAAAATACGGTAATCTTAAGATTATTGTTTTTTGTTAAATCTTTTTTGTTACAACTTCTTGATAATCTTGCATGGATTCGAAACAAAACTCCTGCTGGCCTTACAGCTTGTTTAATGTTTATTTACTTATGAAATAAAATTGAAATAACATAAGTCATTAATTAACCGTGCGGATGTCGTCCCTTAGATAATACTTTGCCAATTATTACTTAAACCTAATTCTGGATTCTGTCTCATGGATTAGGTCAAGGTGCACACGTCGATTGTCGATATGAAATAGGACTGATTTAAATTGTTCATTATAATCTGATATCTATAAGGAGAAAAGCAAACAATCTGGGAAATTATTTGCTTTCCTTCTGTGATGGATTTAGAACGGTTCGACTGTTCGAGAGTATACGAGAGAATTAGGTATACTATACCTAATTCTCTCGTCTCCCTGCGCGGAAGTTTGGCTCTAGATACGGAGGTCACTGTCACGTGTTCTGAGCCCCACGTTCTAATTGGTCAGAGAGAAGTCACATGTCAGTCTAACGGAGATTGGTCTGAACTGCCTCTGTGTCGAAAGTATGGTAGTGTATCAACTCTCTAGTAGAAAATTACACATTTTTATGAACTTCACTGTTTGATTTTTAGAAAGCGAGTAAGATCGTTGTATAAGTTCTGTGGGGGTTCTTCAAGATGGTACGTAATTAAAGCTCAATACTTATGCTGTTTTCGATGAAAAATCTTTTTATAGCTCTCAGAGGAGCTTCTGTTTAGCTTTGGATTCGTGATTTTCTCACAGAATTAAGTGTTCTACAATACTATTTCAATTATGAAAAATTTGTAAGTTATTTGGAATCTGTTACATTATTTGTAGCTGCTATTGATCACTAATTTCCCACAAATAAAACTTAGTTTAACGCTCCGAAGTTAAAGCTATTGAGCTTTTCAGGTACGAGGAATATCCAGCTGAATTTATTGTGGACTTCTGAAGCACCGAGGAGAAGGGAGTCAGGTACAATGTACATCTCCATTACTTTTTCATCGTCGTCAATGAAATACGACCTTATTAATTATTTGAGCACTACTCGTCAATAATGCCCATATATGGCTTTTAGACTTCTGTGTGAAACTTCCCGTCTGATGTAACAATTTCAAAAAGTTTGTACGTGCTTTCGCTAAATTATTTGTCAGGGATATCTGACCGTGACACTCCAGCTGGTGGTACTTCTTTTCTTCCCTTAAATTTCTTAGAAGTTCTTATGTTCGCAAAATTTCCATCATCTGACGTCATTTCCAAAGTTATAAGCTTAAATCATCTTCTCAAATTTTAGTCTGGTTGGCACAAATTTCAGGAGGTCAGGAAAAGTCGGAATGAAAGTGTAGGAAATGTTTTGCCAGCTCGACCGTACATCTGCTGCGTGGGCGATCTTATAGTCTACAGTATACATACTGTGACTGTGCGCTCTTCGGTTTACACTTTGAAAATGTCTGCTGTCTGTACATACTTATGTTTTACTTATGTTTTAATCGCACTAAGATCATTGTTTGTCAAAGAAAAACTGTTTGCGTATTTGAATAATGGCATGAAATTTATGCCTGCCACTTTTTCGTTAATGTTCCTCTGCCCCTATTTCATGTGACGTTTCAAAAAGTTGTTTATTGAATTTTAGATCATCGTAGTTGGAAAGCACAGCCTGCATTTTTAGATTCTAAGCAAATCATGTAGCCCCAGCTCCTCACATACACATATTGATCGTGTCAACGTACGGTCATACCAAAGCAGTGCAAATTCAAATTCTTTAGTCAAGCACAGTATTATCATCATTTCAACTATCTCAAAGTCAAACTGTTCACATTCTGTGTAAGTTTATCAAAAAGCTCCTGAGAAGTGAAAAGCCTACCTTTCCAGTTTGGGAGGAGAGGTCCTCCGCACAGATGATAACTGCACGAAGATCTGGAAGTAAGAATATCCATACTCGATTACTCGATGCCAATGTCAAATGTTTATAACAGAGCTCATTTTCAAATCTCCATCACTCCACCCGCTTTTATATTTTTAGGCTCGCTTGTCATGTAAAGCTTGCAATGTTTTGAGTCATTTTGTAAGTATCCAACATCATGGTCTCAAGTTGGACAAGCCTATGCTCTTCTAACACTAATAAGTCCAATTAGGAGAACCCAAAACAGGTATTTGATATGCAGGAGTTAATTGAGTACAGGTATAGGAGAACACCTGAAACATCCGCGTAAGCAGACACGCATGGTACACTGCAAGATTGGGCGTTACTTTCTGTCCAGACTTATACGGTTTCTGATGTATGATTTATTTGCATAATTCAGCTTCATTATAATAGTGGTGATACCGTATGCATATGTAACAGTTTGACAGTGTCGTTAGTTGCTATTTCGGAGTGACAGTTTGAGTTTAAGTATAAAAAGTAGCGGTAGCTTTAGTTGCTGGAGTTGAGACGTCATTTCCTCGGTGATAATTTTCTAGTTTATTAGTTTGTGTAAGTGTTCTGGAGACTTGTTGGAGCGATGATAGGCTACAAAAACTTCCACTTCTACCAGCACGGAAACGAGGTGAGTGTGAGTTAGCTTGATGGATGCAGTATGAAATAACTTAAGTTAGTGGTTAAGTCCTGACCACACCATCATACACCATTAATCGTCTCACTTTATCTGGGATATAGCAGCTTTGATCCAGGCCGAAAATTGGCGAGACGAACTCATTTGGCATGTCATTAAAGTCAAACGATGACCGGGATAATGCCATAATTACTCCACGAACGAGCACCCTAATCTGAGCAGACCAAATCACGTCCTGCAGCTACAGATTGGTCCAGAACTAAGCTGAAGGCAGCACTGCGAGTTTGTAGGTAGAGTCAGATACGGTAATGTTTCCTGCAGCTAGCTTCGCTTCTAACCAATCCCATGTTGGGGGAGAGACTTCTTACTTGGCTCGTTGTGCTTGCCTTGTGCCTGAGGAGAAAGGATCGTGTTTTTGTTTGACTTGTTTCCCCGGAACTTTTGCTTTCTTTAGGCTATTGATGTGATACTTTCTTGACATCAAGGATTTTGGGATTGAGTAGTTAAAACAGTATAAAGGTTTTATCCCTCTCATCTAAACGTAGTCCGTATTGCTGTTTTTATAAATGAAGAGTTTGTATGTTATTGTTATCAAAGAAGTCTCACTCTTGACGCAATGACGCTGGCCTCACTCACATAATCACTTTCCTGCTGGCACTGGCAGTGTAGAGCCTAAAGCAGCTGAATAAACTCCACCAGCCGCCTATATAGAGTTCGACCGTGTCTGACTGATGTCATTTGCTACCTGTCACACTTAGGCTCCGAATTAAGATTGTCGATCAATTTGATTTTGAATTAGGGTTCACAAAAGATGCCATCTGTCGAAGACTGAGTTCAGCCAATCTGCCATTTATTGCTTTGGCCAATTACCACAATCATCCTTACAGTCTATACGAATCGAGCACGTAATAGTCTGCCGATGACATTTCGAGTCATACTATAGGTTGACTCAACCGGTTAACGCTTCGAGTTTGGCTCCTCCTCCAACTTCCCAGTTCAGTTGTCCACTGTTTAATCTGTTTATAAACTCTACCGAATCTACTTATCACGTTATCATCATTTCACAGTTACCCCTTAAAACGTTAGCAAATTACCACGTACAACATCAATTAATCTGGTCGTCCTAAAAAGGTCCAGTTCCCTCATAGCACCTCACATCAACTGTGGTATTGGAAGTAGCGCCACCTTCTAACTCCACAATAATCAGATTTCAGAAAGGGAACACCACCCTCCCTCCTCCCTGCTCAATTGGTCTCCGTATATCAGTAAATCAGTAAATCGCGTTTCCAGGGCTTTAGTGAGGTCTTACTTTTGGTCACGTGTTGATACACGTGGTACCTTGGTAAAGCACGCTCTCTTAGTTGGTCATGCATAGTGGTGAACGAAAATAAAATGTAGAAGTTCCAATGTTTCGATTGTTTGGGTGTCCTGATCTGAGCATTTGGCTGGCTGGCTCCCCGCCACGTTGTATATGATATCAATTATTTAGGTTTACTGCAACTTTCTAAGGTAACCTTACCCACACAAGGGTGCTACCGTGATTTAATTGTTAGGCTTTGTTTTTATTTTTAGGTACCACTAAACATGATATGCAAGACAGGATGTTTTTCCTCAGACACTAGCGTCTAGCACGTTTTAAATTTTCTATATCCATGACGTAGTTGCTCGACTGAATGAAATGAAACCGCAATGCAATAATGCGTGATAGCCGTGTAATATTCGTAAATGGCAGATTGATTAATTCTAAGTGACTTACCGAATCTTACCTCAATAATTATGCTTTACATTTTAACTTCCGTTATCTTGACTCGCTTCCCCTCGCTTCATATTGCAGTTTTATCATGGACCACTTATGAAGTCTCGAGTGTTTACCCAGTACATTCACTCACATGTTGTATTAGATTCCACGTACAGGGACTTTTTACTTGTAATCTTGGGTGACGTTTCCTGAGGATTACGCTGCCTTTCTTTTGAGTGCTAATTACACAATTTATTGTACAGCCAGTCTGATTGAAGTGCTTTAGTGCCTGTTTTAGATACAACTACCATATGTAGTCATGTTTGACGTTTGGAGGCCTGGTTTGTGATGACTGATGACGGAGAACACAAACCATACAAGTGGAAACACGAAAGTTACGCGCCCTGGCCTCTCCAAGTTTCTACTTATAGCCATATATAGTTAATTTATATATATGTGATATCAATAATATGTTTAATGTTATCAGCTTAGCTACCCTCTCAGAATATTGTGATGAATTGGAACCTCGTTAAGATTTACGACACTTCATTAATCATTAGTTTAAGGTTTAGTCCGCAGAAAGATGAGGTGCTCTAGGTAAGGCTGTGTTTCCATGGCGGTAAATTTCATTGGTTCCGTTTCTTGCGGAGCATGTTCGTGTTGAAGGGTAGTACCTCTTCTATCGAAATGTTGGTTTTTCGACGCAACTTTCCATGCGAAAATTTGTTTCCATGCGAAAATTTGTTTGAAACAAAATTTCATTTGTTTAAAGTTTCTTTTAACGCTTTAGTTTTTGTTATCCAACCATAGTCAGTCACAACTTATAACAACATTTAATTGTATCCGAATGTTCTAAACAACACCACAAAACTACAAAACTAACTTCCACCCAAAAACATGGAAGTAAACACCACACGTGATGAGGTGATCAGGAAAAAGACAGCCGATCTTCACTAAAAGTCTGCTCGACTCCTTCAGACAGGGGACAAGATGTTGGGTGTTACTGAAACACCCATCACAGACACGGGACAGTCCATCAGGATCCGGCCTGCTTCCATCGTCAAAGATACTGTAAGATTATGGTAGACTGTGATATGTCATGTGATTTTCGTCGTAACTTTTTTATTCGCTGATTGTGGTGCATGTTAGACCTTCGTTTTTTATTTGCTGAAGCTGAGTTCTGGTTATTTTGTGCCTGCCATTGCTTTCCAGAAATTCTTATCAGGAATAGGATACCTCAACGATTTAACCAGTAAAATCTCTTGAAAACTGTAACTTTTTTGTTTTGCAAGTTCTGCTAAAATGATGGGATAAGAAGTCGAATCCATGCATCAAATGTGTTGTATTAAGGTGGGGGATTTTGATATCAGTATTAGCTACTCAACAGCTTAATCTTCAAATTGTGATCTCACCACCCAAAATACTGCGGTGATTTGTACTTATATGGAAAATTGACCAGCTTTTAAGCCACGCGAAAGCTGGGCCACTATCCTATCACCTACCACTATAAATGTCCCATGACTTGGTATTAAAATAGGGGCTCTTTATCCTTTGTCACGTGTCAGAAAAGATGTCCTGTGATTGCCCCATGATCCTGCTCGAGGCAGCTGGTTGGCGGCTGACCAGGTTAAGTTATTGGGTGCTCAATTTGAAGCAGGTGCTAGTAGAGTGATCGCTAGATCCCAGTATTTGCTCTGCCCCAACTGTCTATATATCGCAATTTCAATCTTTGGTTTTAGAAATTACTATTGGACTTTTGTTTGCTCATCTGCTCGCGAATGGCTACAGAATGCTCCTGATCATTTCATCTTAATGAGCAAGGTAAAGTTTGACTTAGCGCTCTTACTCCGTGCTGATACACGCAAAGTCAACATCCCCATTTAGCAAAGTTTCAGCTAATCGATCGTGTGGCAGATGGCCAGCCAACGTCCATTATTTAAAACAATAACCACAAGGCAGTAAAGTTTAGAGTAGAAGGATTTCAAAGACAATCCTAACCTTCCTTTGTAGCAGGCCGACCCCCGGAACCCCCTAACTCAGTAGCTGGATGCTCAATAAACAACAGTGAGGTAGAATAGCGAGGTCATCAGTCCTCCATGACGATAACCAGACGTTATACGTTCTCTCCTCTAATCATGATCACTCCTTCCCCATTGTGAGATTGACTATTACTCCTTTGTGAGGGTATATACGCAGCCTACCCCGCTCTCTCCTCTCCTCTCTATACTTGTCCGTACTTAGTGAGCTGCCTACTAACTACTGAGTTTCCGTGATACAGTGATACAGTACAACGTTCACTTAACCCGGCTAGCTGGTTGTTGTCACTTGGTAATAAATTCCGTATAATTCACTCGCCAGACAGTGACACGCTACTAGTGCTACAGATTTTCCAGTTCAATTTATGGCTGGTCCGTCGCTTTGATCTGATCTGTTTTACTTGCAGACTCTATGAAAGTTAGTATTTCTTCCATTAAATTTTGCACTCCTTTTTTCAAGTAAATCTCTGTTGACTGAGCTTGGTTTTAGATAATGGGGCTATGGGCTGTAAAGAGCAACCACCTACTATACAAGTTAGCAATATATTTATCATAAGTGTTTGCACTCTGCATAATGTTTGAAGGGAACAGGTGCAGCAAAACAATGTGGCTAGAGAGTTTTGATCTCCCGCGACTCAGCATTATGATCATTATTTCGTACGATCTTCTATCTACCTCTACCTCCCTAGCTCTAAAAGTACTTCAGCCTTACCTGAAACGTGATATTGGTACGAATAATGCAGCACGAGCGTGATTGATGGCAAAACAGCATTACAATCTCTAACGAGATTTCAGCCAGTTGAGAATGATTGTTTCTCCGGATCAGTTTACAAAATTATAATATTTTGTCACGTTGGAAGTAGAAATGTACCTTATTTCTTCTTGAGCATTGGTTCTTATTAACTTAAAGATAGTTAGTTCTGCTAAAAAGTTTATCCGGGTTCATATCATTGATCATAAAGCAACAAACAGGGCCCTCACTTCAAGCAGTCATTAGTAAAGCGCAGTGCAATCTGAGCATTCAGCATTCGGCAGAAACAGGTTGGTGGAAAATCCCGCCGATCGAAGCAATCCTCCGATTAAGCACCTAACAAGATGAGAGCACCTAACAAGATGAGAATTCAGTAAGGTTGAAGGCAGGTTTCGATTAGACGAAAGATAAGTTTAGTGCTTTTCTTTTGGTAAAAATTTGCCGAGATGAAGGCGTTCAGGGGAAAGCAAAAAGTAAGATCGATCGCGTTCTTTAGTTCATCGTTTCCAGATGGCACAAATTGTATGAAATTAAATAGTTTTTAAATTTTCGTAAATTTATATTTGTCCCGCGGCACTGCAGTGTCGCAATGATCACGATGGCCAATCATCAAATTAAATCCCGTGAAATTTAATATCGCGTATGCCCTACAAGTACATGTTAAAGATTAACAACGCAATCATTTCAGGTGTTTGACGCAATCGCTGACAAGGTAAGAATTGTTGAATCAAAAGTTAAGTTTTTACTAGAAATAGAAAACATAAAGTGTTCGACTTCGGTGCAAATTTACGATCCATTTTTGTGAAATTTGAGGATGTTTCCGTGAAGATGTAAAAACTTCAAAGTGTTTTAAACTGTTAGGTACTTGGATGAGATTGAACAGCTTTTTATAGTCGGTTTTTTGTAAGTTTTGGCCATGAAAAGTCAACAAAAAATCTTGCCAGTGAGAGCCGGTCAGTTAAGACCGCAATGTGATATTCAAGATTAAAATTCAGCATTGCACCTGCGGCGGTACCTGTTATTAATGTAAACCACACCAACACAAACAATTACCTCTGGTTAGGTACACTTCGTTAACATGTTGTATCCTTCTACATAACAACCTGTGAAAAAGTGTACATTTATGTGGTTATAGTGACGTTGCTTTTTGTCCTGTGATTATATTCAGTTGCGATTTGAGGGCTTCTTTAAAGGGAATGGAGTTTAAAACTTGATAATAATACTATATCATAGTCGAAATTTTATGTGTTTTCGTTAGTTTTTCGCCCTTTTTTGCTTTTTTTACGGTTCCATAAAAAACTGATATTTTTGCCACTTGTATGAGAAGGAAAGGAGGAACAAAGCCACAAAAACATGAACACTTCAACCTCTCAGGAAATACAAGACAGAGAAGAAGAGCAACTTGACTTTTTGGTGGGTTTTTACTTCGTTAGGGCTTAAAATTGTTTAATCGTCACCGATATTTGTTATTCCAGGGAAAACGAGGAAAAGTAAGTCACGCAATTCCGTGTCTTTTTTCCTTTACAACTTTTTCTCCTATGATTACATACCGAGTATAAACATGGCTTAAAACATATTAAAGTTGAACCAGATGACGGCTTGTTAACAATTTTTAAACAGACTCTTACCTGCAGGCAAGAGAGATAGACGAGATAAAGAGATTGTTAGTGGAGATCAAAGAGAAGCAGGCTGCTACTCGCGGACTGGTAGACACTTTCAGGGGAGCAGACTACGATCTAGATGCAGTGTACGAGAGAGCAAGACAATGGAGACATGCTCGGGATGACTGGAGTAGAGAGTACACCCCCACCCCTCCTCCCATACAGTCCTGTAACATAAACGGTGAGGAAATTCCTTCAGTTTAATTCCTCTGGACTCTGGGGTGAATCAGTGATCAGTGCTTGTCGCCTGACGGCTATGTTCTAATGTTCTATTTTAACCAAGTTTAACATTGTGTTATTTCAGCATCAGAGAAAAGTTTTCTGGAAGAACTGGAGGAGGCTGGGGATACCATGGAACCGGTAAGTGGCTGCGATTATGGGAATTATATTTGATAATCGTATTATATTTGATCGGTTGATTTAGAAATTATATTGCTCCAGGTCAACAATACTAATTAAGACCTAAATATAATCTATGTTCGTCATTTTTCATTAGTTCACCTGACCACATCAGTTTCAACACTGTAAGTACAACATAATCTTGTTTACAGGTTGACATTGACGAAGAGGACGAAAAATGATGCAGCAGAAATAGAAGAAACAGCCACTGCAGCTAAGGAGGTTGAGGATACTGCTGCGGGAGATGCTACCGAGGGTGACGCTGCAGAAGGGGCCGAGGAAACGACTCAAACCGGTGCTGCTGAAACAGCAGGTTTGTTGATTTCACTTTGAGTTATACTTTTTGGTCTTTCTTTCTTCGACATTCAACACAAATCCTGTGAGATTCACTGATCATCATCTTATCTTAGATTTTCAACTGTTTTTCCATTTGCAGAGGCTCAAGCCCAGGGATAACAGGGAAAAGATCCAGCTTGCGATCAGCATTTAGAATTAGAAGACCTGTAACGGAGGCCGGAGAGGTCCGGGACCTGCCTGTAGCACTATAGCAGTCTTGACTCTTACTGATGACGAAATAAACTTGACTTTTTAGTTGCCCAGCTAACAAATTAAATGAAAGCTAGACTTTTAGTTTTGTTTTAGGTGATGAAATGAGATGTTTTTGTAACGTATTTATTTGATTATTTTAAATGTTTAAGAGATGTCAATTATGTTAATTGTTCTGCCAGAGGATTATTTTAAACTGACCAATAATTACCATTTTCCTACAATATACGGTGGTGTCGGATTTTTGATAAAGATATCAATTTTTGAAACCTTCCAGAGCTTTTTGAGGCTGTGTGTTTTGTAAATAATTGTGACAATTATTTAATTTCTTAGATACAAATAATTATGTTAATTCGTACTAAAAAAAATTTCGAACAGTTTTGCTGTTATTCTAGCCTAAACTTTAGAAGGGCGTCTAACTTAGAAAGGCGTCTGACTGAGGGGAATTATTTTCAAATATCGGAATTGAAAACCACCAAACATTTCCTGTTCGTACATTAGCAAGTCAGCAAAAAAGAAAAAAAAAACATGAGAGCGGGACTGGGGGCACAGCTTGCCATGTGTGTACATAGTTATTGCTAAGCACATGGGCACCGTACAATTACAAAATTGTACCACATGAAACTTAATCAAACTGTATCTATAGTTTGAGAACGCTAGCTTTAGCGTAAGGTCCTGTTATTGGGTTTGTTTTACGTTTCACTTTGAAAACAAGCTTTAGATATCTCTTGAGATCCTCATCCAGTAGTCGAGATTAGATCCATTACAATTACATTTAATACTTCTGATTCCTAAGACCTAAACAAGCATCGAATATATATCCTCCCTAATCCACTATGGAGCATGCCGTTCTCCCAACTTTAAATCGCACCTTTGTTACGCGTCATCTTACCTAAATAGGTGTTATAACTCTGTCTGAGCTATCAATATTTATATTGTCAAATGTCACCTCCTATCATGGTTATACCCTCTAGTAGTAGTACTACCCAGTACCCTGTAATAGGAGAATGGTGTTACGAGGACATCGGGGATCTCGTGTTGTACGCAACTATGTACCGTTGAGTATGCGCCTCCGACTGAGACTGCGGTCGCTCAAAGCAAAGTTAGATCAAGTCTGTAAACGAGATTGTTACGGGCTTGCACCAGCATCAGTCATTCTGCTTCACATCGCAATTATCGTGGTGTTGGTGTTGGTGTTGGGTGTTTACCGACCTCGACCTTTGATCATCACAGTGCAAACAGATAACGCGGGGCGCGTGGTAGGTAGGACAGTTTTACTGAAGGACGGTTTAACTAAAGTTCACGAGTTTCACAACATCCACTACGCACATGCTCCAATTGGGAGACTGAGATTCAGGCCTCCCGTCAGAAGTATTATTAGGAATAATGAAACTGAGGTTGTGGCTACAGAGAATAAAGAGGTCGAGTGTGTTCGGTCTGATTCAGGAGTGGGAGATGAAGATTGTCTGGTTTTAACCGTACGTTCAAGCAGCGTCAACACCACAAAACCAGTACTTGTGTGGCTTCACGGCGGCGATATCTTCCAACACTACAACGGTCTTCAGCATGGCTACAGTTTCACCTCCGAGATGACTGCGGAGCTCGATGCTGTGACCGTTAACATCAACTACCGTCTCGGTTTTTTAGGTTTCAGCTCTGTTGAAGAGCTCTGGGACGAAGAGGCCGGAGTCTACGCAAACAATGGTATACGAGACATAATAGCAGCACTGGACTGGATACAAGACAACATCGCAGGGTTCGGTGGAGACCCAAACTCAGTGACGATCATAGGTGAGAGTGGAGGAGCCACAGCGGTGCTGGCACTAGCGTGCTCTCCTCTTGCTAACAACAAGTTCCATGCAGCTATCGCTCAGAGTCCAGCTCCTGAGATGCGATTCACGTACAGGGAGGGTAACGATTTTCAGAGGAGCATCCTCGAGCAGGCTGGTTGTAACCAGGAAACTGTCGAGGAGAGGAAGCAGTGTTTGTTGAGATTACCCGCGTACAAGTTCTCCGCAAAACATGGGGTCGAGGTGGTGAACGGCAGTGCGTACTTTGAGTTTCCCACGACGATGGGGGTAGACGCTGAGTATATCGGCCTGATAATGATAGATCCCACCGTGGTTACCGTGTCTCCCAGGGATTTAGGAGCCGCTGATTTTCATCCCAGTTCTCCGCTTCAAATCATCATATCGAGTTGTGCAGAGGAAACTTACAGAGTAATAACTTGGCCAAGATTTCCACCGTTCTCATCAGAAGAAGATCTGAGAAACACTTTATACCCACAGATAAGAAGCATGTCCTATAACACCAGCGTAACAGACATACTACTATCGCAGTATTCGGACCAAGACCCCGTTAAAGTCTGGAGTCTGTTGACGACTGACATGAGATCGACATGCCCAACAAACGACGTAGCGGAGATCATGTCAGGTGCTGCTAACAGAACTGTTTACAGACTTTATGTAAGCCATCGGTCTGGATCTGGTTTACCTCCATTTCATGGTTACGATACTTTCGCATTTTTCGGCTATTCTGGAGGTCGAATACTGTTAGATCCAACAGTGGAGGATGTGGACTTCCGGTCTCATTACATTAAAATGGTTAAGAAATTCTCTCATTCTCAGGGCCTGGAAGACGGATGGGGTGCTTTTCCTGAGAAAACTATGATCTACGAAAATTCTGATACAATTTCGAATATTTCAAGCATTAAGCCGCAACAAAGACAATGTAAAATACTCGCCGAGCTAGACTTGGTAAAATATGGTTGGCAAAACTGAACGCTCTGAATGTTTTGAAACTTTTGATTGCCTATTTTTATTTTCTTTTTTAAATGGTGATGATCAGACATCAAATAAGAAACAGATTTATATGAACATTAAAATATTAAAACTGACCATTAAATATGTATAATTAAATTCAAACTACACGCAACTATGCTTTAGCCTAACAAAACCAGCAAAAAGCTTTTGAAACAATTCGCCATGAAAGCGCCAATAAATGTTTGAATAAGTAAATCTATCCAAGTAAATCATTCAAGCAAAATCTCGAAACCAATATCAGTTCATCAAAAAAGCATAAAATACATTATTATCAAAATGTGGTCTCTGTATACCGCCCAACTTAAACACACTTATGTGGTTCTTGTTCAACAGCTGACAGCTTAAACATTTTAGATTAGACATGTTTGCGGTACATTGGTTTAAGTGCCACGAGCACTGAAAACGATTTTAGAAATGTTAGTTTAGAAATGTTAACCCGATTCCTCGATTTGAAATAAAACTAAAGCATGCTGATATGTTATGTATGCACTTGCGTACGCTCATCATGCCGGCATTCTTGGAATTCAACAATCAACATGGACCAGGAACGTTTTTCAACAAATTTAATGAAATATTCAGATTTGTTCCCTCGCTTTGTGCTACAATTTGTGCCAGGTATTTGTAAATCAGTAGTCTAGTCGCCATTGTTTAACTGAAGTTTAAGTCAATAGTAACATCTTCTCAAGTTATCGAACACCTATCTACAAGGTGATCAAAAGTGATCTGTCTCTTAAAATTTAAATGTGCACTCAAATTATGGTCATTGATAGCATCCAGCGGTAATATAATCCAAAATGAAATTAAAGGAAAAAACTATAAAACTGAAATTCCGTGAAAAACAAAATTCCCTCGTGATGGTTTTAACACGATCTGTTCATTAAATATCGATTGTTTTATTAGCATCTTCCCTGCCACACTTATTGACATTTGACAATAACCATGTCTGCGAGTTTAGACTTAGCGTGTTCACTTTCTGAGTTCCAGATAGCATAGAACAGTTTCAACGCCAAGCGCCACGAGAGCAAACCATCCGAATACCTGAGTAGTAGAGGTGAGAGGAATCGTCAAATTATGTTATCAAAATATGTGATTAAGTTTAGCCCCTAAGCCCTACTTCGAAGAGCACAACGCGAAGTTAAGTTCTCGACCAGACAATTTCTGTGTAACATTTCTACGAAACGATAACACATTACGAAAATTTCGGGTCAGTGGTCACGGTGCAGCATGGGTCTGCTTTAAATGAACTTCCTACAACCTGCAAAACTTATTCGAAAGTCATTGATCAGCCGGCGGGATAAGATCAAATGAACATGAATGAAATGAAGGGGCGAGTTGACAACTCTAAGTCGATCAAATTAAACGCGCGCGAATTTTTGGAATATGCGCGCGATATAATTGCCCTCAGAGCGTTACACGATTTAGGTAAAATCTATGAGGCGCATGCGCGTGCCGAATTAACGACTTGCCGACCTGAAGACATATCCTACTTCCTAAATCCTCCGACCTCCTTCCCCCACTTTTCTACTAATGACAGGATTTGAGCATTTTGGCATCATCAAAATGTCACTTATAGGCCAACCAATCATAGTGTATTTACTTAGTATTTACTTAGTCAGCTGTAGACCCGCTGTGAACCACTCATCTTTGCACCTTCTACTTGTTGTATATCAGCGAATAACAGCTAACCAATAGGTGGACATGGCTTCCACATTCTAGCTCAGCAGGGCCTCTACTTCTTGCGCTACCAGAATGTACAGTACACTATGACATTGAAGCAATGTGTACGCTATGACAGCATAAATACTTTAACATATTACAGTGGCAGTATACTGTAGAGAAAAAGATACGGCACATTACAGTATACCTTGTACAGGCTCTATTTCAACACAATACATTTTATTCATTATTCAGACGTGTACTGTACAGTAACATAACATTTCAGTCTATTTAATTTGTCCACGCTAACCGCAATATCAACTGACAACTAACATTTTAACACGATTGTTTTCATACATTAAATTGCGAGTTTTGACAATTTACGTATGTAAATTTCACATTCCATGATCCGAATCTAGTTGACGGAAAATTAAGATCTGAATAACATTTCAGGCTCGGATCTCGTAAATATGACAACAAAAGCATTACTGGTACAGCATTTTCACGTGTTCTACAATCAACAAGTATACACAATTTTTAACACAATGTATACACAATGTACTATAGTAACCACTTCTCACAAATACACAAATACGTACAAATTGTAACATGGATACAGGCTGCACACATCATGTGATATAGACAAGGTTGCCAGTAATGTTTTGAGACACTTTTCAAGGTTTTCAAGACCACTTTGAATTTATTTCAAAGGTTAGAAAATGTGCAGAGATCATTCACCAGAAGGATTCAGGGGTGTAAAGAGCTCACATACTGGGAACGGTTGAAAAAGCTCAATCTTATGTCACTTCAGAGGAGACGGGAAAGGTACTGCATTGTTCATGTGTGGAAGATCCTGAACGACTTGGCCCCAAACGACATAGGAATTTCCTTCCAGCAAAATATGAGACTTGGGATTAAAGCGGAAATCCCTGCTATAAACAAAAAGTCCCAGTTGTCAGTCAGAGCTGATTATGACAGGACATTCAGGATTAGAGCAGCTCAGTTGTTTAATCTTTTACCTGCCAACTTGAGAAGCATTAAAAAACTGGACAGCTTCAAAATAGAACTTGGCAAAGTCTTAGAGCAGTATCCAGACACACCACCTGTTCCTGGATACACTACAACGAACGACAATTCTCTACTGAGCTGGAGGAGGACGCACCCGATGCAGTGGTCTCCAAAACGTACCAAAAATGTACGTACGTCCAACTAGCTAATTAGCAATGTATAAATTGAGAAAAGTTCAAACAGACCCACATCGAGCTAGGTATAATTCCGTGAATAATTATCAGGTCTAACTGATATGATAGTTAGCTAAGTACCATTTTTTGTCATGACCTCGAAATTCGGCGTTCTTCGCCAGATCTGTTCTCATATCATTACTTGTTATAGGATAAAACTCCAGTAATTTGCATATATAACAAAGCTTTGTCACATCAATTTAAGCCGTCTAGGAGGACACAAATGTGGACAATTGAAATATTACGTTTAGCGACACGCACAGGTAGCACACGAAAATGTAAATACATTATATACATTGTATACATTGCATAACGACACGGCTTCCTTTTGGTTCACACTAAATTGTAGATGCATACAACCAATGTGTTTCACTAGAAAACCTAGCGGAGAAGCATTCTGCAGCTATTAAGAGTAATAATTTTAAAAATTGAACATATCATTTCATTAACAATAAACATGTTACGTATCGTAGAGTGCAGAAGGTTAAAAGCTACATGACAACTATTAATAACTCGAAGGAGCTGTCGAAATGTAGACAAAGTATCTAAGAGAGGAAACTAACCACTCCAGCACGTAAAGTGTGACCTCCCCAGTTCTTGTTCTTGCTCTCAACGCACACTGCTCCCAGGATACCAGCCAGCCCTAACAGAGCCACCATTGCTGCACTCAGAAATAGGTTCTGAAAAGAACTATTGTAAGGGCTATCGTAGATAAGTTGTCATTTATTATTGATAACAAGGTATGTGAACAATTGGTGGAGAAGGAAAACTAGGTTCCTGAAGAGCTTTAATTTTGTAAATTTTGTTGTTCTAAGTAGCCAGTAGTTTATTTTAGAGTATCTCGTAGTGAATTATAGAGGATATGTCTGAGAATGATAAAGAAATTTTGACTGTGAGTAGTTCATACAGTGGTAAACATATCGTACAGAGTGTTCCAAATCAAATCAAGCTTTAATCACAAACTCGTATGGTACTTAACCCTCAAACTCCATTATATGAATTCATAGATCAAATAAAATGAAAATCCACATACAAACACGTCGAAGTAAGGTATTTTCTCTTGAAGATTTAAGAGTTTACACAGGAGAATGATAACTTTGGAGATGAGCAAACACACCGACATTGCCACCAAGAATCCGAGATAACTTCCGAAGTGTAGCCGCTGATAACCAAATGATATGTCTTTACCTGCAAGGAAGACGTTTGAATATGACCGAATGTTTGTGTAAATTTATACAAAAGAGAGTCGGCATTAAGTTTACCAATAGGATTGCAGACTGCAGTAAGACGTCTCTGGTCGTAAAAAATTGAGCTACAAAAGCACTAACTGACCATCACCAGCTGAGATTAAACAACCAAATGTCAAAACAACATTGCAGGATTGAGATAGTGAGATGGGTTTATTACTTACTTAAACCTTGCCACTAACAAATAACTACTGATGAGATTAGTACTTACTTGATCCTCGCCACAAACTAATGATGCAGCTCGAGAGCAGAGCACAGAGCTGAAACAGATAAACAATTAGTTGTCTTCTCTGACAGTAAGTAAACGTTATCTTATTAGGATTGACCCGTAAAAATTAATGATGTCAAACTACTAGATATCTCACAAAAGACTTAAGAAAGCGTTTTAATTGGTAGTGGCTCCTTTTTCTGTTTCCACAAGAAACATAGGTCACGTTTGAATGTATACCAAATCGTTAAGCAGACATAGAAACTTACAATCTCAGCAATTATAAGCATGTTTTTAGGCTTCTTTAGCTTCTCTGTTCGAAACTCAATACCCATGTTGGTGGTTAAGACTTCGCTGAATGAGAACACTAAATAGACTTAGGAAAATTCAAAAATAAAAGGTTATGATGTTTACTGTTTAGTAATGAAAACCTAGGTAGCAATAAGAAGTGTTCAAGGTCAAATGAATAGTACAATGACCAGAGTTTATACAGTAACAGCAATTTTTAAATGGAATTGTGGAGAAGCTTGCCTCATATTAAACATTTGTGAGGAAATGAAAAATGCTGAACTTAGACTCATAGAGGAAAATTGTTAAAATATCGCTTTTTTTCATATTTATTGGTTGAGGCTTAGTTCTGACCTCAGTTAAATAACTGTAAAAATGTGAAAAAGGTTTAAAATATAAATTGAATTGAAATATAAAAAAATTAATCACGCAAAGTTGTATGCTGAACTATGTATGTTATAAACATTAAACACTATATTTTGATGCTAACTAAATATTATCTTTATGTGACCTATCTAGTCTGAATCAAAACCAAAATACTGGCTCATGACACAATCCATAAGTCCAGCATCTTCTGATGAAATGGCTATGTTTCTGTCAGCATGGGCTAATTCACTGTGCTTTTTCTCTAGAACTGGGAATGAGTCATATTGTGTACAATGATAGGCTTCGTTGTCAGATGAAAATAAAAGATGTTTATTGATACTTGTCTTTCTGCTATCAATTCCTGACCTTGTGCTATTTGATTCATGAGGATCTGATGAGAGACAAGTTTTTGACATTTCTGCAAAATCTTTTTCATATAGAAAAAGTTTGGTAGAATCATTTGAATTAGCTTTTGGGTGACTTTTCTTAGTGCTGAAATATGTTTCTTCATCAGATTCAGAGGAACTGGATAGCAAAATTTCTATCTTTTTGCTTTGTCGATGTCTCTTTGATCTACCATTTCCACCATCTGTATCTGAATCACGATTATCATTAATAGTTCTTTGCTTAACTTTTAATCCAATACCACTTAGTTTACAAGAAGGGTTCTCCATTAAATCAGCCATGTCTTTATGGATTGATTCAATCATGCCCATTTTCTTAGTTTCAATAGAATTAAATGAAATTGGATTTGAACAATCATCACTTTCACTGGACAAAACGCCTTCAAACGTTTCTATCTGAAGAAAGTTGTTATTGTCATTTGACAGTTCAGGAAACATAGGACTCTTGGGAGGGCTGGAAAAAGGTGCAACAGAAATACACGATGCAGATGGGTTTTCTTTCCAAAACTTTTTCAGTAATGAAGATATTTTATGATTGGATGATCTAGGTGGGATTGCTATGGGAAAAACTTTGTCAGCAGAGACTTGATCAATGAAATAGCAACATTCATTATAAGAGGAATGCATGGAATGTGTAACATACCATGTATTTTGAGCCCCAGCTTTTGCAGCGATCATGACATCATTATTCAACATATTGTTGTGAAGTTTCCATTGAATTGATGGACGAAGTTTAAGAGTGGTCTCAGAGCAAAGAGTGCATTCTGTATTTGTTTGATTGATATGTATCCAACTGTTCTTTAGGGTTAAGTAAAACACTATCTCTTCAACATCTGTGTACTGATTGTATAGATTCTCTGATGCTTGAATATCACAGTCAAAATGATTTGCTAATGCTACAAAAATGTTTTCCCATCCAGGTGTGACATCAATATGAACATCAATTAATTGATTTAGTTCTTTTTCTCGTAAAATAAATCTGAGAACTGCATCCTCACTTTCTAGGCGAGATGGGAACTCACGAAATGCTGCAATTTCAGGTGAAAAAAATGTGGTATCAATATACAGTGAATTAACATTTTTTATTGTATTGTCAATAGTAGAATCTTTTGCAAAACGAAAATCTCCTGTGTACAAAGCACTAGCACCATTCCTTGAAAAAAGAAACATTACTGAGCCAGGACAATGGTTTGCCTCAAAAACAGTAACATTTATAGTTTCATCATGAGACACATTGATTGTATAGCTCTCCCCCTTCTCCAGATATACAAATGATGATGCCAAGTAATCAAGCTTTGATCTCCTAAGAACTAGGCTCCCTGTCACTCTGGTACAATATATTTTGACATTATGATTGTGAATGATAGATTTGAACTCTAAACTATCAAGTCCCTTGATGTGATCAGTATGGCAGTGACTGAGGAAAAATTTTGAGCAGTGTAGCCTGCTACCAAGAAAGTAGTCCACAGATATTTCCGGAAAACCGTCAATTTTTCCATGAAACACATCAGTTGCCATGTATCCTTGAGAAAATACTTTGTAAGTAGTTTGACATATTCTCCTAAAAATGTATCACCTCTTAGAATCTAATGTACAGCCATCCCCCGATATACCGGGCCCCCGATTTACCGGGTCCCTCGATTTACCGGGCCTCATTCCTTTCCCCCGAAATTTATTTCATTTTCAAGGCAACTGTTAAATTTTGTTGTCAAAACTATGTAATACAGTCGGACTAACACTTTTTACTTATCTAACATTGTTCCAATGACAAAAAGACGGTATATAGACACATAAGATGGTATATAGACTTTAGAGACAATTTAGACCCAATTTCAGG
>JH153106.1:238373-250388 GCA_000226015.1 Mnemiopsis leidyi
GGCAACTGTTAAATTTGTTAGTCAAAACTATGTAATACAGTCGGACTAACACTTTTACTTATCTAACATTGTTCAAATAGACAAAAAGACGGTATATAGACACATAAGATGGTATATAGACTTTAGGGACAATTTAGACCCAATTTCAGGCCCTAAATGGCACTCCCCCGATTTACCGGGTGCCCCGATTTACCGTGCTTTCCCCCGAAAAGCCCGGTAAATCGGGGGATGACTGTAGTTACTTTTGGTTAATGGAACAAAGATATGGAGAACGATCTCAGCTACATTAGAAGTACTTGAAAAAAGCCTGTGTGCCAAAGAGTGGAGCAATTTAATCGATGACAGGATATTGTTAATATAGACGACTATAGGCAGAATTTAACATTAATTGTTTATAGTATGATCTATAGATCGAAAATCATGGCCGACAACACCATCAATAGAATCAGGCTAAAAATCTGAGTTCCGACTTTAGAATTATAAGAAGGCAGTTTCATTTTTTTGATATTTTTGATAACATTTTAATATATCTAAACAATTTTTATTTAGATATAACCTGTGGTGCTCATTTCTGCAGGATGCTTCCAGTATAGGTTGAGGACACCCTACTTATGACAGGGGGACTCCTACCAAAATACTTATGGTTATGGCTTACCAGGCAATATATGGCCCTCTCTACAGTCCCCTTCTATCTTTGACTGAGGTACCCATATAAGCCCAACTGTGAAAGCGAGGTAAACTGTCAGAATTTCAAGCCGTGTGGGCAAGTTGGTGCTATACCACATTCTTATTTTGTGTTTCTTTACTGTTAAAATAGGAATTTCAACCAATTTTTCTGCATTTTCGGGGGCTCTGCCTTCTTTTCCCCAAGCAAGAGCTGCACCTGGTTTCTTGAAAACTAGATCTGAAACATTAAAGAAGCTGACGACATTTCCGAATTTCAAGCCGTGTGTGCAATAGAGAAGATCTATAGCGGTAAGTCCATTAACTGGTCTGCTCTTAAAGAACGATCCTCAGATTACAGAGATGCTAATAGCTTTGACTTATGGGACTTCATTGCCTTCCACAAGTTCTTCAATGAACCCTACAATTGAGGATGCAATTTAGACCTCCACCCTAAAGAACGCAGTGAATCCAGTAATGTACCAACCCCTGTATCCATGTCTGACTATGATGAACTTGAGTGGCTGAACAGTGAATTCACGGATGTTGAATTCAACTCTCAATGGGACTTAAAGATAAAAGTGTCTACATTGACCTCATCTCAGTAAAAGCCAACAGAAAGCATTGATCCTGTAACTCATGACTTCTTTTCGGAGATAATCAGTGAAACTGTTCAATGACAACTTTATCACATGAGAAAGGCGGTTAAGTAAATTGTAACTTGCAACATTGAATATTTTTATCAAATTGAAATCATCAAATTACATTGCGAATTGCTAAAATGCAATCTCCGTTACTGCTTTTATCAAACTGGAGGAGATTCTGAACCCTAACGATTAAGCCTACAAAATGAACAAGAACCCTTTTGCATTGTAGGTTGATAACCTACTGTCGCGGCCATCACGCGCTGTCACGCATTTCTGGCCTGGCGAAGAAATTCTAGACGCGCATCGCCCGTTGACAAGTTGCGTGTCCAGAGTCGGGTAAGTGTAACAACTCGACAAGCGCTGCGCGGCTCTCTCTCTTGTATCTACGTTTCTCCTTGCCTGGGGACCTCAGGCTAATTGTTGCTTTGCAACGGAGGGAAACGTAGCTAGAGAGCCGCGCAACGCCCGGTAACGTTTCTCCCAGCAACAATTACAAAGACTGAGGTCTAAGTCCCCGGGCAAATTATACCTGAATTGCACGTCGACACTTGACTAAGGTCCCGGTCCCCAGGCAAGCGAGGGACTTCCTTTTCTAGCGTGCTATCCTAATGAAATCGATGTCATTGTCCTATTCTTCCTGCACATTGGATATGAACCTTGTTTTATGCTCCTTCTCCAATTCCTCTGAGTCTGACCTGGCGGTGTACTCCTTGTAAACACTTGTCGAGGTGTTACCCGACCCGCGCGCGGCTCGCAGACGGATATCATCTCGTCAAGTAAACACCGGCCTCTGCTTCCTACTTCCTTGTCCAGCCAACAAATCCCTCTGATAAAACGCTGGTTACTTCTTGGATTGATTGTGTACACAGACGAGTTGGGAGCTTACAAGTACAACGGCCTCACCGCAGCATCCTACACACACGACTCAGTGAACCACAGAATTCAGTTCGTGGACCATACGTCCGCAGTCCGGAGTGCACACAAACAGTTACAACGAGCAAGATCCAGCTCTGCGCTTCTCAGTCTCACCTCTTTTCTGACACACTCCCTGACACAATCCCCTCTGCTGCCATGGATAACCCTACTACAACCTTGGACTTCTTGGACTTGGAGACCCCTTCAACGTTGTAGTGCCCGTTACTGCTGAACCTGCCCGGAACCGCCAGCCCAAACACCTAGACTGAGTGATATAGCCCCCCTTCTCTGCCCTCTGCATCCGGCCCTATGAGAAGGAGGAAAAATACCACAAGAAAGGACACACGGAGACTTTGTCTGACTTCGTCCGACCCTCATTCGAAGCGAATAGAGGGAATAAAATGACAGGAGGGTGCGCGCTGCCGTACAAAGAATTAGAATAATTAAAATGACGGGAGGGTGCTTGTACTGCAGCGCGCACCCTCCTGTCATTTTATTCTCGGAGAATATTCTATTCGCTTCGAATGAGGGTCAGACCAAGTAAAGTCAGACAATGAGTACAGACTATGAGGGTGCGCGCGCTGCTGTACAAGACAACGTCGCAGACAAGCACTTCTGTAATTATTTACGCGACGAGATGACATCAGTCTAGTCTAGTATAATATAATAGTAATAGTCTATAGTTATACTTATAGTTTAATCGTTGTGTCCCAAATCAAAGAAAACATGACTGTTACTTAAACGGTCCATGATAAAATATAAAACATTCAATTAGCAAATAGCAATCATTTATCTAAACAACTCTCATTTAAAAATTGTTGTTAATACGCCCGCATGACATGCAAATGCAATATAAATACCTAGCAACATGAACAAATTAAGAAATCGCGAAAAATGATGTTCGGCAAGCATCGGTCATTGTTTTACAAAATACTTTTAAAACGGTCCATATCACGTAAGCCGCATCCATAACATTGCTAAATTTGCAGCACTATTGATCACATTCTTGCTTAACATTCGTTGCAGTTGTTCGTATTCACAAATCTATCTCTCTCTCACTTTTTTTTAACGAAACCGGATAAAATGGCTAAAGACGCACAAAAGGATCCGCGGTTTAATTCAAACTGGGGAACAATAATAGAACCGCCTTTCCCTCTTGGAAATCAGAAATTGGAAGGAGGGCAGGTTCAGGAAATCACAGAAAGACTTCACACTACTGAAACTAAGGTTTCTAGAACTAATTATCACCATTTTTCAGCAATATAATGTTGCCTTTTTAATATTCTGAACAGCTTTAAATGCCTAATTTAGTAAACGTATACTTATAGTGGTAGCTACTGGCCATCTATCGTGTAATGATCCTTTAAAATTGTTAAAAATGGCAAACAGGGTATTCTCCCGAACGAATTATACTCTTCATCCTCAAATTCGGAGTTCTTGATCGGAAAGGAGTCACAATCCCTACGGCCGGGGTCCCAATAAGGAAGACACCTAGTTCTACAGAGCGATGTTCCAGGAGGACAGTGACACAGCTCACAAGATCTTCTGCACTGCCACCGAACCGTGGAATGTGTGCTACACTGGTGAACCTTGGTGGAGCACCCTTCCTCAAGGTCCCTACAAGAGCAGGCAGAGCAGGAGTAGGGACAGATCTCCCTGAAAGGAGCAGAGTGGGGACAGGCCACCACCGCGAAGTTCCGACACCAAGCCTGGGTGTCCTGACAGGGCTTGTACCTGGAGTCAGGATCACGATCTTGATACGTGTAGAGAGTTGGCCAGACTACATCCGTAGTAACACCACAGTTGGAACCACCACGGTTCATTCTAAAGTACCCGCCCTCGCCCCATCTTGTTCCCCAAGAGTTTCTCACAAGGAAAGTTTTGTCGGTGTACCCGGCAAGGACCACAGCATGGTTGTTTGTCTCTAGAGAACTAGGACAGTTCCTGTCGAGATACACTCCACTTTTGTAGGCGAACAGAGAATCTGCTGCATGCATGCCTGCAGTGATTGGGTGTCCGTACAATGCTTCAACAATCCCCTCTTCTGTTCTAGCTGAAGCGTACTGACTTAGGTAAGCCGATTTTATCGCGTCCTCAGAAGCTCTGACTTTTCTGTAATCGCACCCTCGATTGACAGTGATAGTAGCACCCTTGGTCGGTAGATTTAGCGGATAAGAGCTGCTTGAAGCGAGCTTGTTAGTGTGGAGAATGTAGGAGTAGACATCACCGAACCAACCTCCAGCACATCCGTTAGTGGAGTAGGTACAATCCGCAACCTGCTGTACCGACATAGATCTCAGCACTCCCGTCTTGATGAAATACAATGATTCAACTACCGAGGTGGCCGCAAATGCCCAGCAGATCCCACAATCACCCTGATCAAGAGGAACCGTCATTGCGCCCCTGTCCCGCCAATCCACCACGCTAGATTTGGGGTAAAGCGGCCAGCCCAAACGTGCTCGACCAGAAACTATCGTGTTTGTCTCAGCTATCTCCGGCGAAACTGTCCCCGTCACCTCGAAGGCGACAGTTCTCGACCGGTTATATCCTAAATATCCTTCCCGCTCTGTTTTAGACTTGTCGGAGAATTTGTTTATCCCTTTCCTCCAATATGAATCGTCATGGAAAAGAACATTTTTGAAGTTACCCTCAAAAATCTTATATCTCTCCTTCTGTTCTGCTGCAGTGTAGCTTAGGTTATTTTCCTCTAAGTAAAGAAGGAACACTTGGGGAGCCAGTTTCAGTATTCCACGTCTTAAGTGTCCATGAAATTTGTCTTGGTAATGGCCTACAGGGTTAAGTTTAAGCCGAAGGTCTTCAACCAACTTTTCCAGATTCAACTTTCTACCGTCGGCCTTTAAGTCGTCATAAGTAGACAAAGTCAAGCGGAAGAGTGTGAAGACCAGACAGAACCGATATATCATCTTCCCCAGAAGAAATATGAAAAGTTGGAGTGATGGAAAATGACCTAGTGATATTGACCGTGTTATATTAGAACCGAATATGCTTTTAGCACTTCTATATGTGTTTATTTGGATATGGTTATGACTACATATTAACTTAGCGTTACACTACATGGCCAACAACTTAACATGATTTAGCATGCTCTGATAACGAGTGGTAACATGCACTTGTGATTTGACGAAATCTCTAAACATACTCCTGGCAATGATCACCCTACTTGACACGCATACTTTTAACTATTTGCATAGTAAGGGCTCTAGTAAGACTGTATTGGAGATACAAAGCGCAGTGATACATAGTACAGTAATGTACTAAAACAGTGAAACGGAATTCATCAAGTTATAAAGTGTTAAAATCGTTTTGAGGCTTTGCGGATGCGGCATTTTCTGCACGGTTGAGTTTAAAAGTGTCCAGAATTAAGTTTAGTTATCAGCTTGCCAGTTTAGAGAGCAGGATTCTGCAGGATATTGCATGTTAAGAATTGAGTTTCCAGTTTTCCCGTTTGAGGATTTACAAATATTTTTCAGTCACGTGTGTCACACAAGAACGTGCCTGAGGTGGTTAGACCTGGAGGAGCTAAACCGAAGGGGGAGGTAAGATAAATTCGCGAGTCTTTTAGGCTTGAATTTATAACTGGCTTTATATAAAAATACTTCGCCTAGAATAGCTTCTTATTCTTTATTTCTCTGTTAAAGAAGGAGCTTATCTTACATAAGACTTAGCATTTCAATATAACGCCGATAAAATGGGTATCTTATCTTACATAAGGCTTAGTATTTCAATATAACGCCAGCAAAATGGGGCCTCTTATCTTACTTAAGCCTAACAAAATCGAACTTGGTCTTCAACTAATGATCAAACAGCAGAACTATTGAATAACGCATTATTCCAGGTAGCAGAGATCGTCGATAGATTGAGCAAAATGACAAAGCCTCCTCCTGAGTCAAAGAGGATTGGAGCGATTGAACAAGCAGGAATTTTGAACACTTACGCATGGAAAGGATGGAAAACTTCTGACTCCCTTCACGCTCAATGATAACATCTGTAAAGTGTAAAAGCAAGGAACTGATCTCCAGTTACTTTGCCTGTGAACACTTGTTTACGTGAAATTAAGGGCGAATGATTCACCAGCCACGCGGATCCTTTAAAAAACAGACTAGGGCAAAAATATCGATAGACAAAAATAATGTCCCAAACTTGAGCATTTCACTTATTTTTCTTGAGAGTTCGTTGTTTCTCGCCCGATATTACTATCTGTTCGTCGGTAGACAGTCCCTTTCGCTTGCGAGCACTCATCATGTAATCGTGTGCCAGGTTACCTGTAAAACTCGTCTTAGAAAAAAATGTTGTATTAAAATATGAAAACTGTCTATTCTGTGTAATTTCATGAATCTAACTGGATTTCGGAGGCTAAAATTTCCATTAGAAAATAAATTTGAATCGAACTATGAAAGTGCTGCGTATCATTGTGTGTTATTTTATAAATCTTAGTGGATTTTGGAGGCTATAGTCGAAAAACACGTGGTTTTCGGAGAAATTCAAATTATCCTTGAATTGCGCCCCATTACTGCGCGTATCAAAGTGCTAACAATTATGGTTTTACTATAATTTTGTCATTGCGTGTTACAAATATGCTGACAATTTCTGGGTTTTTAGAGGGTTTTGGACAAATTTGTGCCGATATTGCATCATACATGGTCTTGTGGAGGGCTTCTCTTTTAAAACAAGCGACAAAGGTCGACTTCCAGAACCTTGACACATGGTAGAATAATTAGCAAGGTCTGAAAAGTTGAATCCTCATTATAAAACTGAATTTGAAAAGAGGTTTTGACCGAAATGATCTTAATCTAAATTGGTTGATGATCTGAGAAATAGTATGTGTACCTGAGTCACCAAACTCTCCGAAATGAGCTAATTCCTCCTCTGTTGTCGGTACCCAGAAGGGATCTTCTTGTAACGTCTGTAAATCATGTCAGTCAGTGAAAGAAGTGATGGGTGATGGTTGATACATCATAGTTCATACCACAGAATTATAGCAATTTTGGTGAATAAAATTCAAAACAGTTCCAAAAACGAGAAAAAAGTTGATATATATCACCTCCCAGTGACTGAAGACAAGTTGAGGCATGGCAAAACCAGAAGTTTTCTTCCTAATCTCCTCTGCAAATCCCAAACTTTCTGCAACAGGCAGCACAGCCGCAATGACAAATGTACCGGACCCTTCCTTCAGTTCCTCGCGTATGACTCTTCCTTGGCGTTTTGCCAAAACTCCATAGACTCGTCCCAGCACTTCAGCAGTTGCCTGAACACAGAGACATGAATATTCATTAATGATAAATGCATAATAACATTAACCGTAGTTAGAGTAGTCGTTTTATTTGTTAGACAGTTCATTATTCTTTTATTGGTAGTGTTTATCATCGACCAAATGTAAAAATAAACCAACAACGACGACAACACACAGCAGAATACGAAAAACCTTGGGTACCTGAATTTCGCACTTGTACATGGCTATCATGAGCCGACAGGGCTGCTTGAGGAAGGCCTGTCTGCAGCCCTCCTTAACGGCAGACACGATCTGTCCAGCTATGGGTGGTCCTGGGAGACAAATATTTGAGATGGGAAGTTTTACTGGAGCTAGTTTTCTTAGTCTAAATAGTCGTGTCAAGTTCTATACGGTATTTGTATACACGTTGAAGCAAAAGTTGTAGCACTTCGTATTATCACACTTTTTGGGTAAATTAATTCTTGAATGCAGCTATAAATATACATCATGAATCGCGTCATGAACACATAAAAATATACACAAAATTATGAAAACTGCTTTAAGATGCTGATTATTACGGCTTCCGGCTGTAATTATATTCCAATTAAAAAATTATTTTAGGGATAGAGCAATCACAGACACCTTAAATTAACAAGACATCTCAAAATAACAGATCACCTACCAACATTCTCAGAAGAATTAGTTTCCCAAGATCCTATCCACTCGTGCAGGACAAACAGAGTCGCAGCCATAGGTTCCTCGCACAGCGGGCCACTAGTGGGGAATGTGTTAATGTATCAGTGTATCAGTAGTGTGTATTATTGCAATATTATTGTGTATAGCACTATCGGTAAAGGTGCTTCAGTAAAGGACCGGTATAATGCTATAATGACACGTTGTTGATAGTGATGTATGTTCTGTAATAAGAGTGTGTTAACAAGTCTTACTAGTGCTTGCTCTACGGCGTGGGCACAGCACCATATCTACTACAGTTATAGTGGAACTTTAAATTTGATCAGATTGAAAAGTTGGATACGAGATCAGATTGAAAAGTTGGATACGAGATAACATTTTTAGATATCATTTTTGAGTCCAGAAAAGTTATGTCTTTTTTCAATAATTTCCGGTACAGATGTATATACTTTACTGATTTCGACACTTGAAATTCTGTGATCACGTCATAATGTTTGTTTTAAATTTGAAGATGTAAAACACCCTTATATATATATATATATATATAATGTGCATTATCAACACGGCAAAACTAGGAAGACAGTCGAGCACATGGTCAACTCTAGAGAATAGGTCGAGTAAACAAGTAAATAGCTCTAAAACATGGGGGCAGGAAGTGAAATTGTGTGGAGCATTCTCCACATTAACATGGCCTAGAAAGAAACCCACAGGGCGCAAGTAGATATGCGAGGTATTCAAAACTTGTTAGCCAACATTGAGCCAAGCAGAGTTCACATATTACATTTCCATTGTCTGGAATACTGCACCTACGTACTTCAATACACTATAACCTAAGTCCTCTCCCAGTATTACTGATACAGTATAGATGTAAAGTTTATAGATACAGTATAGATACAGAATATACTATATGCAGTATAGTTGAATAGATATAGAATAGATATAGTATATACTATATACTATATGCAGTATAGTTGTATAGATACAGTATAGATACAGTATATACTATATGCAGTATAGTTGTATAGATACAGTATAGATACAGTATATACTATATGCAGTATAGTTGTATAGATATAGAATAGATACAGTATTTACTATATGCAGTATAGATGTATAGATATAGAATAGATACAGTATTTACTATATGCAGTATAGTTGTATAGATACAGTATAGATACAGTATATATACTATATGCAGTATAGTCGTATAGATACAGTATAGATACAGTTTATACTATATGCAGTATAGTTGTATAGATACAGTATAGATACAGTATTTACTATGTGCAGTATAGCTGTACCGTGTACGTATATAGTAAAGATACTATATATAGATACTATATAGATACAGTATATATATATGCAGTATAGTTGTACCGTGTACGTATATAGAATATAGATATATATATATATATAGATACTACATAGATACAGTAGTACAGTAGTAAGTACAGTACAAACCTAGACACAGCCAGGTCGAAGCCTCGTATAACGCTACTCTCGTAGTCCCACAGACAACTGACATCCAAGTTCTCACTGTCACTCCCAGGCCAGATAACCGGCCTGTCGTATCTGTAACATGGGTTTCTGTTGGAGTCAACATCGTCTTATTAAGAAAATATAACATAAAACTCCTAACTCATTTCATAGCTTTTATCAGAGTTCATACTAAGGTTTAATACACAACGAATTTATAAGCACTATTTATAAACCATTACAACAAACTAATGCATATAGCTAAATGTTTTCAGATCAGGAATTGTCACTCCAACCATTAAATACTGTTGACAAGAATCATCGCACAAACCGTTGGATATTGTTGACAAGAATCATCGCACAAACCGTTGGATATTGTTGACAAGAATATTTGGGCCGATCTGGTTTGGTCCAAAACAGATGATTTTCTCAATACAGTTGTCCACGGGGATTCCTTCCAAGTGTTCTTCCAGGAACAGCTTGAACTCTTCAATCTTGAAATCTGGATAATTAACACCTCAAGTTCAGTTGAAAACAAATCAAGAAATTAATATACAATATGTAACAGAGCTGACAGAAGATCGAAATTATACCTTAAAAGGTATCTATATCAAAACAGAGACATCAAAATATTAACGACAAAGTTCTACATTAAAATGTGAATGATAGGATGACATTAAAACCTGTATGTTCGTCAATAGGAGCGGGAGTGTGGTTTGAGGACCCCGCAAATAAAGTCGAGTTGACGAGACACTTGAGAGCGTTGGTGTTCTCCGAGATGAAGTTTACAAATTCTTCCGAGAGAGGGAAAGCTTGGATTGTGAAGGAGATGGACTTGTTGGCAGTTTGGATTGTGTGAGATTTGTTGTGGACACTGTCCGACATCTCCTCTATTATTGCCTGGTGGTGGAGAGGTTCTATAAATAAGACTGAGCTTATTGGTAATAATTTGTTTTAACGTTTAAAGATTTGAATTCAGGTTAAAAGAAATTTAACACAGATACAATTACAAAGATAATTTAAAAGGTCCATAAATTAGGAAGAAAAGATTTAAGTATTCAACTCTATTCATTACCTCATTGACTTTGTCCAATTTAGGGGGAATGATGATCGTTTCTCTGAAACTGACCAAAGGCGGGGATACTTTGATGTCAATCTTACTGAACCTGTGAAAAATAGTCAATTAGCTTAATAACTTTATGTCGTCCCCGGTCCAAATTAATTGCGTTTTCAACAAGATATAATAAAATATAATACGGGCACTGGCTAGAACTGATGGCACATTCCGGGGGAATTCTTTATGGATCGTTTAAAGCCGGCAGCTGCAAATATAATAGAACTGATGTCTGATGGTATTATAGGACTAATGCAGACTGCTAGGCTAATTAAAAAGTTGAAAATAAGGCAAGTTTAATCTACCACACCGGTTCCATTAACCATAATTGTAGTACAAGACCACTTAAATTCGGTTCAATTTGTAAGGGCGAGTAGTTAAGGAAATATAAGTAGACTAAAATTTCAAATTTTTAGACAATTTTCTCGGGCACTCTGTATTTCAAAAATTGTAGCCAGATAACGATGCACCTGTTAACTGTTAAGAGCCCTAGCACCCAACCCACCTGCCATGACTTACCCCAAATCTCCGTTTAATAGCACCACCGGCTATTGTTTATTGTTTAAATACCACTCTCTTATTCTTCAGTTCCTACAATTCTACATATAGCACTATAGCACTATAGTAGAAGTTTGTTCTGTGCAGATGAAACTTACTTTGTATTCCATTATTACAGTCGTCCTAAACTGTCAAATACCGCTCAGGGCAGGTAAAATTTCACGTTCTTTCTTTTGAGGGGTAGCCTAAATATAATCTCTTGAAAAAAATGTTGGATTATGTAGAAGAATTTATTCAAAACATCAGGGCAAACGACCATGTTAGCTTACATAAGTATCAAATAATATTTTGTACTGTAAATAATCAGTCTGCTGTCATCAATTTTTTCGAGTAAGCAAGGAATAGTAGTAAGTTCTTGTGTTTGAAACACACTTTGTTTGCAGAAAGATACGAGATTACCCAGCTGACGAGGGACTCAGAGAAATTTGATGAAGGGTCGAAAAACGGCTACTTTTACAAGATTTTAGGAACTTCAGGAAAAACCCCCGAGTTCGAATGTGTAGTAAATCGTTCTCGTGGAGCGAACAGTACCTGTAGCTTAGAAAATTATGTTTACATTGGAGTGTATAAAGGTCTGAGTATTCGAAGTAGCGTGGAAAATGCCTGGTTCTGTGACAAGATTTACATGAAAATAGATGGGGTTGTCCAGCGGAAAGTCGAAACACTTACAGAAGTTGGGCGGGAAAGTACAATAACGGTCCAAGTTTCAGGCTTTAATA
>JH153106.1:250398-260861 GCA_000226015.1 Mnemiopsis leidyi
ATGATATAATTGTCACTCACTGAATCCCAAAGTTATATTTTATATTAGGTACCCGGTCTGTTGGCCTAACTGGACGGTTGGCCTAACTGGACGCATGGCCTAACAACTTGTCCTAAAATTTCGGTCGCTTGGCCTAAAAGTTTTTTCAATTATTTTTAGGCCAAGCGTCCGCAAGGACGCTTGGCCTAAAATATTTTTACTTTGTTTTTAGGCCAAGCGTCCTTTCCAGGACGGTTGACCTTAAGACTATAAATTTTTGAAGATAATTTTGAAATTTTTGAAGATAATTTTGAAATTTTATTGATAATAAAAAGAAAGCAAGGCATATAGCTGGTAAATAGGTTTGGTGCAGACTTAAATGTTCCGTCCATTATCCAGTGCTCCGCGTCTGACATGGAAGTGGCGTTTGTAGCAGTTCCCCATAGGAAGGATCTTCTCGTCTGGGCTGAGTATCCAGAATCCCAAAGCATCATGCACTCGTTGTTGCTGGAGAGGATGTAGTCTGAGAGCCCCTTGCCCTCTAAACACGTGCTTTGCCACTGCTTGATACGCCCACGGTAACAGGTCACATCGCAATCGTGTTCAGCCATGTATATCAAACTGTGTTAGGCCAAGCGACCTCGGTCGCTTGGCCTAATTTTTTTCTCAATTGACATTGAATAACAATTGAGATATAAATTAGGCCAAGCGACCGCTAAACGGTCTGTTGACCTAACTGGACGCTTGGCCTAAAGTGCATAATTAGGCAATAGAAAGTTTTCTCGCTCACTTCAATTTAAATTTCTGCTATATTTCTCACTGTATATATAATCACCCCACCAGACCTGTGACAAACTACCAGAACTGTGGGGCAGTATTTCCACAACAACTACACTCCCGGTTAGATATGGGGATGTAGTTCAAGATCTGTCGTGTTTAGATCCCACCCACCTAGATGGAGGAGCTACATCCGTTACCTGTGTCGGTGATAACATCTTCTTGATGTCTGCATATGAGAGCAGACCTAATTGTTCGACAGGTTTAATTTTTTTAAATTTAAGCTAATTTTACTAACAAAGCGGTTAAAAGAGAATCTTGAAGCTATCAAAAAAGATAGCAAAACATAAAAAAGTATGTATATTCTACTGTTTTATAGGAATAAAACGAGCAGTAGCAGCCGAACAAAGCTCTTCACACATAGCCTCTTCTGAAAATGGAAATGGAAACACAGCATTCTCCTTTGACGGAAGTCTGAAAAGCTGGTCTGCGACAACAAGTAGGTTACTTTAAATCAGGACCTCGGTCGCTTGGCCTAATTTTTTTCTCAATTGACATTGAATAACAATTGAGATATAAATTAGGCCAAGCGACCGCTAAACGGTCTGTTGACCTAACTGGACGCTTGGCCTAAAGTGCATAATTAGGCGTTAGGCCAAGCGTCCAGTTAGGCCAAGCGACCTAGAATCTTATATTATTATGGTTAATTGAGAATAACAATAAAATCAAACATACTGTATGGTAAAAGCTGCACTTATCCAAACTGCACACTACTTTACTGAAACCATTACTTAACAGCGACTGGTGAAAACACAACGAGGCCTGAATACCTGATAATGGACTACGGGGAGAACCTCAACTTTAAAAGCTTAACATTTTTGTTGTTGAACAAGATATCCCATCCCGGTACTGAGTTCTATATGGTTGCTAGAATGTATGGAACCAAAATTTCCCTCCTTGATTATCAAGATAACGAAGTCTTTGTGGCATGTGAGAGTTTAGATATAAAGCAGGATATTGACACGATAGCAGATCAGACTTATAAGATGGAGCTGGGAGGAGTGACGGGCAGAAAGGTAAAGTTTGAAACAGAGCAAATAGAAGAGAGGGTTCCAGCTGGCAAGACGATTCAAATAGTCGAATCATGGGCAGAGGTCTTTTCGCCAAATACTGATAATGGTGAGTGAATTCGTATGTATTTCATATGAGGGATGTGCTAACCCCAACAAACGAATTTCAATCTAAAAATTTTGTTGTAGCGCTTGTAGCGCTTGTTTTTCAGTGAGCCCCCAGTCAAGATATCTGCATTCTGCGCACATGACATTGCATCTATGTTCATGATCTCCTCCATTATATTTTTTCACACATCTGTCTTTATGCCTAAATTAGTAGTAGAAGCATCTGTTAGCACAATTATAACTTAAGTCATAAACAGAGATGTATAAAACGTATGGGACTAGATCAAAGATTATTGGCAAAATATCTATATCATATGTAATAAATATATCGTCCATCGTAAAAAGTTCAATACCTAATTCTGTTCAATACCTAATTCTGTTTAGTTGAATTTGATCGGTTGTCATAAATCAGGTGAGACAAAGGTAGTTATCAGGTTAGAGACGTTAATAAATTGAGGTAAATGAACGTTGTACATCGTGTGGCTAGATGTTGACACGTTTATGTGGACATAGGTATAAATTTGGACCTTAACAAAGATATGAACAGAAGCTTTACTCTAGAAAAAGTAAATTTACATTTGACTTCAGGAACAGTCACCAATTAGTGTATAATTTAATTATTTCAACTAAACTATCATTCAAGAGCAACTGTTCGAGTAATAATAATCGTCCCATTTTCTAGTGAGAATCACGCTTCGAATCATAACCTATTGAAAGAAAATAGTATAGAGCAACAAAAGATTACGCAGTTATAGTTAACTTTGTACCCACCTAGTTTTCAAGTCCTCAATACACCGGTCAAGATGGACTTCTCCCGAAGTACACAAAACCAGCTCCCCTGTGTCCAGCACTGTTGTTTCGACACAAGGATCTGATTGGTTCAGCAGCTTCATACCTGAAGATTGATTAGTTCAGCAGCTTCATTCCTGAAGTGTGATTGATACAGAAAATGTTGTAGTAGGTTATTTTTTTAGTTGTGCAAGTTTGATTTTTATCGTCAGTACTCAGTAGTAATAAATTATCACTCAGTCGTGGCTTGATTAGGTTGCTATTTTCATCTTCTCTGACATGAGCAAGCATCTAAAATTACAACTCATTCTAGCCAGAGGTTTTCAGCAATTGCAATTTAGTTTTTAACGCATCTACTCTCATAAACTTCTTACAAAACCAATATCAATTATCATATTTGAAACATATTAACATGATTAAACCCCAGTATAATACACCAACTCAATAGATTTAGAATTAGAGAGCCCAGTTAGAACGGGCTGTCTGCAGTGCAGGTACACACTATAATTGCTCGGTAAATCTCCCCCAGCTAAACACATGTACCCGGATCAGGCTGCTTGTCTTCATAAATAGTATACCTCATTACATGCGGCTGTTACCACGTGTTTTACTGATTTGCATAATCATTACTGAGACAGGGACTGGGTTGATGAATGCCGGTATGCAGGTATGCAGGTATGCTGCATGTATGCAGCATACCATGTATTCCTTATCTTGTAATATAGCGATCCTGTCTCAGTAACTTTAACAAATTTGTCAAACCTTAGCTATAAGGCTGAGAAATTACAAAGATAGTAGGTGCACTCTGTATCAAGGTCGGTGTCTGTGTTTAGCAGTCAAAAGTAAATAGTAATTTTGGGGCGACATCAGGTCGACTCAAGGACAGGTTTAGCATTGCTTAGACTTCTAATTTGAACCTTAGAGTTCTAACTTAAGAGTTCTAACTTTAGAGTTCTAACTTTAGAGTCACGTGAACTCTAAGCAAAATCAGATAGTTTATTGAAGTATCTATTGTTTTCCAAACAACTGAAAGCCCAAGTTTTCTCACCCATGATAAGAGCCGGGATCTCAGCAGGGTTTGTCGGTTCTACAGCTACTCTGAGTACCGGTGTTTGCCAATGTGACATCCCGTGAAATGGTGGACAGTACAGGGTGTCGGAGATTGTGGCGCTCTTCTGGATCAGATCTTGTAGTCCACCTATACCGCATATGTTACCTGGATCGGGGCCAGGTTAGAACCGGATTTGAAAATAGTTTGAATATTTTTGTGACAGAGTCGGTAAACTTACAGCTTTACAATAAGATCATCACAATTAAACAGTATGCTATAACAACGAACAGAAAGTTGTTTTACAGTCGTGGTATTTCTTAAAACGATACAAATCGGCAAAAAAACGGAGTTTCTAACCAGCAGCAACAGAGGGGACAACCTCCAAGTCTCCGCCCATCAATAAGTACACAGGACCAAGCGCAACTCTGCCTACGTGCACGTTGACGCCGTGCGTAGAGCGCTCCTGCGCTGCTATCGTGCGCGGGTCATGTCTCGGTCCTAACACGTATACCTGGGGAGACCATCTTTATTAACCGATGAAAGGATTATATCATTAAGGACAGTGGTCGTACAAGTTATCATGTAAAGGTGAGAGAAACAACAGCGAGGAAGTAAATTCTCAATACTAAAAGAAGAAACTAGAAAATACCTGTTTTCCAGGCTCTATCCTGCCACTATAGATTCTACAAAACGCAATAAACTGTTCCTTCTCTGTTTCTTTTTCTTCCTCTACCGTATCTTCGCGCGGTCCCAGCTCTGAAAGGACATGATATCAGGTTAAGTAGATCAAGTAAAAAACTAGTATAACAAGCACACTACGTGTCAATAAAACCAGCATATTGTAGGGAAACCAGCATGAATGAGAGAATACCACGGGAACAGTGACAAGAATAAGCGTTAAAATGAGGCGTAAATGCCAAAGAAGGTACAAATTACAAAAACTACACGTTTTATTTCAAAGTATACCGATTGTCTCTGGATTGAAGTTGACTGTAAGTTTTTGTTGGTTCCGAATCCTGGCGGCGTCACGCCGTCGTTCAATCTCGTCATCTGTTAGGGGTCTGGGAAACAGGAAATCAGATGTCTTGTACAATATTGCCGTGTGTAATAAAATAAAACCTAAAATTTCCAGCTCGCAGTTTAGCTTAGAAAAAGTTACCGTGCGATCTTTCAGTGGCATAACGTTGTAAAATCTAAGAGTACAGTGTATACTTAGTTAATATAAATTAAAATAAGTATTTATAAAGGAAATTTAAGATCTTTACCTGTGTTTATTGATGGATATTGCTCCAGGGAGGACACTAAACATCTTACTGACGTACACTATAACAGGATCGTCATCAGCCCCACTGCAGTTTCTAAACGCTGAAATAATATCATCAAAACATTTATCCTACTTAGCCCACAAATTGTTGGTAACAATGCCAGGATGGTGACCGTTTGCGCTAAACAGCAAGCTCTCGGAACATTTTCTTGAAATTTCCAAATATCATGTCTAAAAAGCTGGGAGTTAGACAAACCGTTCTTAAGATCCTGTGTCTGTGGGGGAAGTTGCTCTATGCTCGTTACTCCGGAACACAGCAGGTTTTGTATCTTCTCCGTACTCAGCTCGTTAGGGGCCGGCAACACTTCACACGCCATGTCTGGAATTAAAGTGATTTTTATCGGCCAGCTAAGTGCTATTTTAACATTTCCAAAATTATATAAAATTACAAAACTTGTCCGACCTCTGCCAAGTTGTTGTAACCTCTAACAAGACTATCATATTGTATGAGACTGTTCTATTGTTACATAAGACCTGCTATCTCATACATATTGAGCATGTTGAGTGAGCTGTGTTACGTATTAAACTCTAACAACAAACATACGCCCAAATTTGTACTTTTAAGACCTGTATCCTTGACATGTCCTTGCTAGAATACTAGCAAGGACTTGGTCACGTGTCTTTCAACCCACGTGACCAAGGTCGTCGGGACACCTGTACTTTACCACAACAGACATCCTACACTAGCTTTCCACTCAACGTTCCAGCGTAGATTAATTTTCTCAGTATGTGTATAAAATATTATATATTCCGCCAGAGGCTTTGCAGTGTCGCGTAATAAAAACGATGAATTATCTCATAGTACAGTGGTGTTGAAGGGTGGTGTAACGTAACATGTACAGCAGTGTACAACAGTGTACAGCAGTGTATAAGAGTGTACAACAGTGTATAACAGTGTACAGCAGTGTATAGCTAGTGTAAAACAGTGTACAACAGTGTATAGATAGTGTATAGTTAGTTAAATGTGTTGATGACAGGGCCTTGAGTACGCGCCGCCGCGTATTTCGCGTCTCATACTCTTATACACAACAGAGTGATCTCTTCTTCTTCCCTTATACTAATTGCAATCATCACATCCTTATATACTATTATCTGATGTGTATAGTGTGATGTCGCCCGAGATTCTGCTAAGCACGTTATCAGCTCGGCAGAAGTACACCCATGCTATATAGTTGTAGTGTAGTGGTATGTAGTGTAGTGTATGTAGTGGAGTGCAGTTCAACTGTTAAATTATTGACAAGCGTGCATCCTTACACTTGTCACATACTCGACTTGGCTATCAATACTGACACACTGGTAACCTTATTGTTTGTGCAAGATACTAGAAATACAAGGTCTGCTAAAGTAGCGTTATAGATGTAGCATCCTATCAATTAGATTTCACTAAACACGAAAATAGTTATGTGGTGATCCTACGGATATTGCTGCTTGTATCATCAACAAGAATAGGTAAGAGGACAAACGAGATTCAGATTTAGTACTTTAGGATATTCATCATTAGAGAAAAGTAAAAGACTTACCCAACACAGTTGCTGCCATGGGTAACCACGCACTACACACTGCGAACAACTGTACTCTGTAGTCTGTACTGCGTGCGTCACGCGGCGCTATCTTCAGTTTCAGAGAAGAGACTATCTGATCTATCATGGATTTGTTCCTGGTTTTAAGAAAGTAAAGGTGAAGTAACTGAACGTAATGATAATATTTTGAAGATATTGTACATGTGTCAACTAAAGAGAATCAAAGATAACTATCAGTGTGTCATGAGCATCGTACCAAAATCAAATGTACCGTACAATATTCATTCAAGTACAGTCAAATAGGAATACCTTTGTAAAAGAACAGCTTTATAAACATTCCATAAACTGTCTAAGATGAAGGTTACAAAAAGGGGTCTCTTCCCTTTGGCGTAGGCGCCTTTAGAAATCTGCTTAGCTTTGTTATTCAAATAATAGTCACCCCACAGTGTTTTTAGTAGAACTGACTTTCTGATCCCCATTTTCCGTTGGTACATCGTGGCGAATGTAGAAATTCTAAAACAGTTAGACTTAACATAAGTTAAGTTAGGGTAAGTATTTTGTGTATAGCTATCGAGTAACACATTGAATTGCGGACGTAATTAGACGAATTCCAGGTTAAGTTGTACAATTCTGATTTCCAAATCAGCTCGATTAACTATCACGACAATTACAACATCAGGATTGTAATTTAACATACAGGCTGACACATGGTCTACAAACTGGATCTGATCCAGGGTCCATCAAATTGTGGTCCAGTCATCTAATTGCAGACCATTAACTCTAAACTAGACACTGAGTTTAGCTTTATCCTACCAAGCTTACCTGAATGCCCAGCCGTCGCTAGCACTGGCAAATGCGACGTTCCCACGCTCAGGAGAAAAATAGATATTTGAATCATCATTCTCTTCAAGGTCTAATCCACTAGACCAGTCGTACAACGTGTCACCTGCAATAAAATCGAATTTGGTTTGCAAAGCTGTGAAAATGTTTCAGGGGAAAGAGGCTGTGATTATGAAAGCAAGGAATCAGTATTTAGCAAGATAACTTACATACTTTCTGGTTCGGTGTCGACTGGTTGTCTTGATTTCATGTACTGAAATAACAAGAAGATTGGTGAGGTAATATACTTGGCAGGACATAGTAGATTTCACCAGATACAATACTGTACTTGACATAATACTTTATTGATGTAAATCGTTTAAAGTAACGCCACATGCTGTGACAAAGCATAACCACATTAAAACTAGCGCTTATAAATTAAATAGTGTAAACGTGACCAAATAAAAGCTGAGACCAAACCTCTTGATGTTCACGTTCCATAACAGTAGAGGAGTGTAATTCACCAACTTTACTATTGATCTGTTCTAGCAGTCTCTGTAAATGAACATAGGCTTCGTCTGGCGAGAACTTCATCTCGGTTATAAGTCTGTCACACTTGTTTAGGATGAGACAAGGTTTTATACACTCTGACCATGCTTGTTGCAGGACTGTTACTGTTTGTGGACACACTCCCTGGAAGGTTTGTCATAGTATTTGGTAAACTTACTGAACTTCTTATAGTCCAGTAATTTTCGAACACATTATATGGAAAAAATGGAACCATTATTAAATGTGGTAATCATAAAAATTCGTATTGTGGAACGATACTTTAGTATCGTTTAGCTGACATAGTTTACACGATAACAGCACATTTATTAATCATTTGCTTACAAACTGACCTCCACAACATCAACAACAATATAAGCTCCATCGCAGAGCCGGACGGCTGTCGAAACCTCCCCACTAAAATCGACGTGCCCAGGACTGTCAATAAGATTCAGCAAATAATCCTCCCCACCTAGAAAAGACAGCAATTAGATCATCAGTACATGTAACTAAATAAATTCTGCAATGAGTCTTGATATTAGCTTGATACATTTAATATTAGTGAAGTTAGGGAGGCTGTTGAAAAATTACAGTTTTCAGTTGGTGATGGCTGGACGATAGACAAACTAAAATCTTTCAATAAACTCAGAATGTGTAGATCAGACTTCGTATTGCTAATATCATGATATATCATATCTTCTAACACTAATTACCGTTTCTATGATGTAGTGATATAGCACTAGACTTCATAGTGATTCCTCTTGCCTTTTCTTGGTTAAGATTGTCCAAGTATCTGAGCTGAAAATGTGAAATTATAGATCAGTAAATTCTACAAAATCGATTTAAACTGTGCATGCTTTAAAAATGTGTTTACACCCCCTTGAATATCTTATTTTACTCCGTAGATGTAAAATACAGTAAAACTCCTCAGTAATAATAAATTGCTGAAAGTATGTAAACTATATAACTTCATGAACTGAATTTACTAAGTAGAAATTTTAGGCTTAACCATACCTTGCCAGCTAGTCTTTGTGATATGATGCCATTACTGGCAATCAAAGAATCTGCAATAGTAGTCTTCCCATGATCCACATGAGCAAGAATACAGAGATTTCTGATATTTTTAGTATTCTCTTGAAGCATTTTCAGCCTGCCTTCCATGATTAGCAAATCTATCTATAGTATTATCATTTAAAACTTAGGCAAGTAAAATTAAATAAACTCTGTTTAAAGTGTGAACATAAATAGAAGTTCATCTGTGAGTCACTCTAAAATATAGAATTTGAGCAAGCTTGAGTCAATGATGGTGCCCCTAAATAGGTTTTAGAAAATCAACTTAATTTAGATATACCACAACCTTTTTACCACATCGAAAAAATTTGTTTTCATGTTTCTCAAATCTGCAACCTGTCAAAACCCAGGATGTCAAGTTGGTGTCTTTTTGATCACACTACACTCGCTAGCCTCTAGGGTACCTTCGAGGTCACCAGTCCAGCCAGGGACAAGCAGTACAGGCTAGGTATGGATGGGGTAAATCCCAGATCTTTACCTTCTGAGCATCACCCCACCAAGACTGGTCCATAGACTCTATCATACTGGACAGCCAGGTTTTACCAGTTTATCTAACTTTGATTTATGGTGTTGGTGGTCAGAAGAGAAACACACAGGTAATAATGGCTTGAAATCTTTGTTTAAAACATCATTTTAGCCTCTAATGATACTTAATCAGAAAACTATTTCTTAAAATAAGATTCAGATAACTCAAAACAGTAAGGACTTAAAAACAAAATTGGTCAAAGCAGCTGTACAAAAAAGAACTTTAAACAAAGGTCTTTTTTTTAAGAGAGACTGGGTCTGAAAGTTAGGCCCACAAGAGGAACACCATATGGAGTTTAGCCTGTCTCTAGGGTGAGGGGGAAAAGGGGAGGTAGTAAGGGGAGATATGAGGGGGTCGGTAAACAGGGGAAGTGAAAAGGTTACAAGGGAGACAGAAAGAACCTGTACCAGAAGTCAAAGATAACGAGGAGGCAGAAGCTAGAGCTAAGTTATTCCTGTGTTGTCGATGTCTTCGGGTTCGAGTAACCTTTTGGTTTTGTTTGTGTATTTGATAATGGTTGTAATGTGTATGTTATCAAAGATGTCGTTAATGGAGAGGTAGTACCCGTTGAAGTAATTTCCTCTAAGTTGAGTTGTGGCAGGGCATTGACCGAGAAAATGTGATACTGTTTCCTCTCGGTGTCCGCAAAGTGGACATTCCATGGTGTCTGATTTCTTTATGTTGAAGAGGTGTTTGTTAAGGCCACAGTGGCCTGTGATGAGTTGGACGGCCGTTCTGTAGTCTTTTCTGTTGTTGATGAGGAAGGAGTTGATGTTATTGATCGTCTTGCCTGAGTTGCGGCCAAGGATCATTTTAGTGTGTTTTGGTCCATTTTTGGTCCAGTGCTCATTGTTGAGTTGTATAACTTTGTTGTTGATATGGG
>JH153106.1:276167-287528 GCA_000226015.1 Mnemiopsis leidyi
TGTGTTGTTGTGTGTGTGTGTGTGTGTGTGTGTGTGTGTGTGTTGTTGTGTGTGTGTGTGTGTGTGTGTGTGTGTGTGTCCGTGTCCGTGTCCGTGTCCGTGTCCGTGTCCGTGTCCGTGTCCGTATCCGTGTCCGTGTCCGTGTGCGTGTGCGTGTGCGTGTGCGCGTGCGAGCGTGCGAGCGTGCGTGTTTGTGTGTGTATGTGTATGTTTGCGTGTGGGTGTGCTTGTGTGTATGCGACGTGCGACGTGCAGTCATCACATATAACTATTGTTTACTGTCCACTATGCAGTACAAAATACCTACTGCAGATTTTCACAATTTCATTTTCGATTTATGAGGAAATTTTCGGTGGAAATTGGATGTGCGGCACAAATCTATTGTTCCAGTTATTCCATGACGAAGCTAACTATGTATGACATTGTGGTGCATGTGCTATAAGTTAACAATACGGTACCTTCCTTTGTTCTGAATTGTTGGTTAGCCCCACTGTAGCACTGTTATCAATGTTCAAAGGTGACAAAAGGTCGCATATTCTCCAATGTAATGTGCGAATGGAGCTTTCCTTTTTCTCTAAACAGCCACCTATGGCGATCATCATTATCTAAATGCATTTGGTTCTCGACTTGTCATTTCCAATATTATAACCAATACGTGCTGGTTGCCCTATTTTGATTCATGAACGCACGTGAGTACAGTACACGACGTAAGTTTTCAAGCGTTTGACAAATTTCATTTATATCATTATCTTTATATTAAACGTACTTATGTTACAAAATTTAGGGGTGTGAAAGATCGGATAGTTGTCCAGTTTCATACAGTTTATTTTGCTTGACGCGAAACCAGGCTCTAAAGTTCCTTACTGACTGCTTTCGTTGCTAAGCTTAAGCAATAAGCATTTACCTTTGTTGTTTTTGCTTAGTAAATTCCTTTGTTTCTTAGCCTGTATTATCTGCGTTGCTAATTAACTGGTAACTGCCTGTGTTGCTTAGAAACTAGTTGATGCTTATGTTGCTAAGAAACTGGTAACTGCCTGTGTTGCTAAGAAACTGGTTGATGCTTATGTTGCTAAGAAACTGGTAACTGCCTGTGTTCCTATGTAGCCGGCAATTGTCTGTGTTGCTAACCGGTAACCGGTAACAGCCTATTTTCCTAAGTAACCAGTAACATGTTGTGTTGCTAAGCAACTGACCCTGCTTTTTCAAGTTGCATGAAGAAAAAGTTGCTATGGTGTATTGGTGCACGGGTGGCCGCCCAACGCAGGTCAGATGGCAACATTGGCATGTCAGCAAAGAACAACAGTAGGAAATATTCCGAGTTGATCAAGGAGGAGACCCATGAAACTCAGGTAAGTTCCAGAGAAACTCAGGTAAGTTCCAGGGAGAAGACCCATAAAACTCAGGTGAGTTCCAGAGAAACTCAGGTAAGTTTCAGGGAGGAGACCCATGAAATTCAGAAAGTTCCAGAGAAACTCAGGTAAGTTCCAGGGAGGAGACCAATGAATCTGTTTTAGATGCTATATAGTATATGCAGCCATTGAAGTGTTCTCAGTCACCAATGGACACTCTCCCTGGATATTGGCGATCGTGAAGATGCTTTATAAGATTAAGAATCGGACCACTCGCCCCAACTGAGATTATGGTGACATATCTGCTCACCATGAGATTTTTTCAATCATCTCAGTTATTAACCCATGTTGTAGTTTTCGTGGGATATGGCTAGAAAGTAGAATATTTGTGACTATATTCGCGAGATTTTAAGACCTTATAGCTGTTTAGTTTTGCTTTTAATAAAGCTTGGATGCTGTTGATCAGACTGTTAATCAAATAGGAAACTCGAAAGGAGCATCTGCGAGCAATTTTATCAACAAATTTTGTAAAGGTATACAGTATTAAACAGGATTAAACATTTAAAGGCTTATTACATAACACTCAAAACATATCTAAAATTAAAATTGAATAGGAGATAACCAAAAGTCCAATGCATTAAATAAAACTGTAATGGTAAAAAAATACGGCGCACTTGCCCCACAAACAATAATTGCATCGTAAATAGACGATCATGTTTGATAACTAACATTTTTCACAGATGACGCATTTTTGCACAGTTAAACCTTTTTATTAACAGGCGATGCGCGAATGGCGAACTTTTCGAAATTTTACATAGTCGCCGGTAAAAGAAATATGTTAACGTGCTTACGTAAAAGTAGGTTATCAACCCACGAAGTTATTACATTTCATGAAGGATGAGGACAATTGTGGATATTAAAGATGTGTTATGCCAAAACTGATCTGGTTTTCCAGTCCGTGTGCATTTTCGTCATTGCTGCCGACAGATGTATTCCTGCCAGAACAATTGTACCCCCGTTGTTAGCATGTACCTAGTTGCAGGCGAGGTCCCCGCCGACAGAGAACATCAGGTCACCCTCCAGTTCTGTTATCTTTAAACCTACAAGTAAAAAATGTTGGTGACACAGCAGGTTCTCAAACAATAAATGTACTTCAAGTATTCTGGCTTTCCATTGTGCATGACGTGACGAGATAACATTTGTGCATTTTCAAAACAAAGTTCCAACGCGCTCACCAAGACAATAGTGATTCGCCATCCTGAACAAAGCACGAGACCTTTACCGCGTCTGTTCCATCGTCTTAGTTTCTAGCAAGTGTTATGTAACTAACATGTTGTCTCCAGACCACTCTTTTTAGATGATACTAACTCAGAGCTTCCCCACAAGGCATCCCCCCACAAAGCATCCCGTGATAAAGATACTCCTCCGTGCAGTCCATTATGTGACCCTAAGCTGGGTTGAGGTTCATGGCACGGTGCCAGGTCCGGATCCTTTTTGTCGCGAAAATAAAACTCGGTTTTTAGGGGCCCTGATATGCAAAGCCCTTGGATAGGGTTCAGGGGGCGTAAGAAAACAGGACCATTTAATAACACTTTTCACTTCTAAAGTAAAGAATTTGATAGTCATAGCAACTAATATAAAAACTAATACAGCAACTTAAAGAACGTGTCACTGCATAATCTTGTCTATCTTCCTACTGATCACGGAAACAGTATCACGTGTATATTCTCCTATTATATGTGCACTACCTTTGTTTATCTATTCGGAAGTTACTATATGATAAAAGGTTCTACCGACAATTGTTCTCCTAATTTAGGACAATATTTGACAGTGTGAAACACTCCTAAATTTACCATCATGTGTTCAAATTCAAGATAATATCTAGTTACATAACGAGTAAGTGTGAAGTAACATGATTTACGCCTCGAGCGTAGTGAGTGGCGTAAATCTCCTTTTTCATCGAAGCCGAAGGCTGAGTTGAATGATGATATGTTTTCAATGAGGGTGGAGCCCAAGTTAAAAACATGTTATTACTTTGCAATTACCAAATTACAATTGCAAAAAGTGTGAGGTAATACGGCCAAAACTGTGAAAATAATAGCAAAAGTGTGAGTTAATACTGCTAAAAGTGTGATGTAATACAAAAAAGGTGATGTTATACGGAAAAAAGTGTGATGTAATACGAAAAAGGGTGATGCAATACGAAAAGGGTGATGTAATATGGCCAAAAGTGTGATGTAATACGAAAAAGGGTGATGTAATACGGCCAAAAGTGTGATGTCATACGAAAAAGGGTGATGTAATACGACAAAAATGTGCACGTAAAAACACGTTTTACTTGACCGGTATAACAGCGTCACGCGGTAAATAATATTGTATACCGTTTTCTATGGAATGCCTCGTAACGGTATAAACTTGTTGGTAGCGAATTGTAAGTCATTTTTATTAGGCAGAATTGAAAAATAGAGCCCACCAAGAAGATTTCATAGAAATGAGAAAATTTCTATTTTACTGTAAACTTTCTGTAAAGTTCTGTAAATTTACTGTACATGAACATTAAACACGTACTCGCTTCAGAGTGGACAGATAACATTCAGCGATGTTTGGTTGGAGATAAATGAAGCACTTGACTACCCCTCACTCGTTCGGGGTGTTCACTCTACTGCTCAGCGTCTCTTGCCTACCTTGGTAACCATAGTAACCTTAGTAACTTATGTAACTTAAGTAACACTAGTAAGTCAAGTTACTTTAGTAACTTAGTAACTTGTCATTAGTAACGAGAAAGCACTTGACTACCCCTCACTCGTTCGGGGTGTTCACTCTACTGCTCAGCGTCTCTTGCCTACCTTGGTAACCATAGTAACCTTAGTAACTTATGTAACTTTAGTAACCCTAGTAACTTAATTTACTTTAGTAACCAGTCATTGGTAACGAGAAAGCACTTGACTATTCTTCACTAGTGTAGTCACTACCCCTCTTGCCTACCTTGGTAACCATAGTAACCTTAGTAACTTTAGTGACCCATGTGGTTTACTGAGCTGGAATTTATTTTGATGCATTTCCACATGATTGACATGGTCAATTACTGACATATCTATCATATTTCCACACTTTTTCAGATAGAAAGTCACACCTTCTTCCTGACGCCGGATACTGGTGAGATAGAGCTCTATGGGACTACCGGATGTTTGGGGAAAATACTGCCTCGATCTGGGATCGTTTTGTAAGTTTACTATTTTAGGTTGAACAGCGGACGTTATGTGTTGTTACTGCTGTAGGTTCAAATTTATAGGTTAAACGTTAAAAGTTTTAACTTACAAGATTTTAGATGTACCTCTCTCCTCTCTCTGAAGTAAAGTAGAAGTCCAGGAAACAATCACATTTGAAAATAGAAAAGGATATGCTTTTGGTTAAACTGTTGCTAAAGTTAAATTACCATTTTTGCAGCGAGGCCATGAAAGGGAGTCTGCCGCTTGTGAAAGTAGGACTACAGATGAGCGATCCTCTTTATTCAGTCCTGGATATATCTCGGTCGAACATTAAAGATGTTTCTAGAGTTACAGGTTGGGATTCAATGTTTTTGTCTTCATAAATCTCCATATCTCCATCTATCGTTAATTTTCATTTACGGATTACTATGTATTAATTAGATTAATTCTTTTTGTGTTTGTCACAGAGTCAAACTTTCATTTGTCACGTTTATTATATTTGTCACACTGCATTACATGTGTCACACTCAGATTAATTGAACTTTACTCGAAGTTCCTCTAGAGTCTATGTAACTAATGTGCAATCTTTTGTCACATGTCACACAACACCACGAGGAAAACCTACTTTCCTAGGTATTATTTGCTTTATGTATTTTTTTGTATGTTTGACACATAACGTCTTAATCCCCCAGTGATAATCGCCCCGCTGAAACAAGACTCAAGAAGACTTGGATGTTTCGTCCTGGTGACCAGTCTCAACTACAACATGACAAATCAAGAGAACATCAAACTCCTCCAGCGATATGTTAGTAGGTTCACCCTATCCGAATATCGAGAAGGGTCCTGTAAACTATGGACCACCCGACCTACCTTAAGTTAGCCAGGTTTTAGTTAGAAGCAAACACTTATTTTTTAGCAAACAAAATAGTTCACCATAAATCGAGTAGCAGGCTTGGCTTTCGTTCCGTGAAAAAAATAACGTTAATTTTACACGAAGCCTTAGGAAATTTTGGGTGCAACAATTTTGAGGAATTCGGAATGCGAAAATCCCAGGTGTAAAAACTTGACAGAAAACTCGGGATGAAAAACCACAAGTATAAAAACTAACGGAAAACTCAGAAAACAAAATCTCCAGGTGCAAAGTGCGGCAGTGAGAGTGGTGGAACACCAGACCACCAAGTACGAGAGAGGTCGGGCAGAGAAGATGTTGAACTTCTGTGTTGATCTCTACCAGATGAACTCCACCAACCTGATAGAGACCATCCTCAAGCAAGTCAGAGAGGTGAGACACGTAGTTGGGACTGTGATAGAGACACTGGTTGATTTCATAAAATAGGGGGGGCGTAAGGCTCTTGCCATGACACCACTCTCCCACAGAACACGGACGCGATGTTCACTGCTCTGATGGTTACAGATTGTCACGAGCAGGAGTTGACAGTACATTTATATGACGGGGGCTTCCAGCTGGACAACATAACCATCGACGTGAGTCTTATAGGTAACTATAGGTAACTAGGCAACTATGTGTAAGTTAAAGTAACTATAGGTAACTATAGGTAATTATAGGTAACTATAGGTAACTATAGGTAACTAGGCAACTATGTGTAACTTTAGGTAACTTTAGTTAACTATAGGTAACTAGGCAACTATGTGTAACTAGGCAACTATGTGTAACTTAAAGCAACTTTAGGTAACTATAGGAGGCTAAACTATAGGAGGCTACCAAATTTAGTAAAGAGTTAGGAAATTGACATTCCAGTTAGCCTGCAGCATGTGTTCTAAAATTTTAATTTCATGAGTGTTAAATCTTAGAATAACAGTGACATTTCAGCTAGGCTCGAGTATGTACAAATATCTGCTCGAGTCGAACAAACCCGCAAATATGGTCAACGTCTCCAAGGACCCAAGGTTTAACCCAGAATCAGATACCCTTACAGGTATAGTCTATACTTTCATAGTTACAGGTATAAGTTGTTAGATCTAATCGAGCCGAATCTGAGAATACTTGGGATTTGTTTTAAAAACAACCGATTTTCGACAAACGATTACAGCAACCCCTTCCCCCCTTGTCAGTTTTTGCTGCATTAATACCATCCCGGAACCTTGTTACTGTCAAAGGTCGCTGGGGCAAAATCTTTGGGAAAAAATTTTGTGGGGCACGATGTTCTGGGGCAGGACGACAGGAACCCAAGAAGGCTGGCCACCCTCCAGCGTCTGTCCTTAATTTTCTCCATCTGAACTTTTTTTCACTCTTAAACTCTCAGAATCCAGTATCAACTATCACTATCCTTGGCCATGCATCACTTTTGGTTTCTCCACAGGTCGAGATATACAGACTTTGGTAGCCCTGCCTCTTTTCTCAGAGTCTAAGTTCAAGACGAAGTCAATTATTTGTGCTTTTAACAAGCGTGGGCTCAAATTTAACACGTAAGTTTTTAAGCTGGAGAATTAACCATCCTGATTCCAACTTACTATGATAGATCGAGCAGAGAGTGATTAAAATTTGCTCAATTTTTGAATCATCGAGTAGAATTTGCTCATTTGGTGTCGTGTTTTTTAACAAACAAGAAATGTGAAATGTTATAGTCGTATATAGTGAAGATGACCTAATTAATCATCGTTAACACTGGTCTGCAAATGTACCCACAGATCACAATCCTTCAGCTTTACAAAAGGAGACGAGGACGCTCTAACTTTCACCATGAACTTCTGTTCTCCCATCCTGACCAACGCCCTCACATTTGAACAGCAACTTTCCTCTCGTGAAAGGACTCAGGCCCTCCTCAAAGTAGCTCAGAACCTTTTCACCAGATTCGATAATGTGCACGTGTTACTGCGCGAAATCATGCAGGTAACTACTAACAATAACTCGAGCTTTTCTGTGTCAAATTTTTAACGGTTTGACCTTCAGGTCTATGAATGATTATAATTCAGCAGGAGTAACTTTGATTCAACTACGTCAGGACAATCATTTTCAATTAAACTGCACCATTCATTTGACAGTTCAACACCACATATTTGCTGCTCAAACCTAGAAAATCATCACATTTGTTTCTCAAACCTAGAAAATCGTATTTGTTTCTCAAACCTAAAAAATCATACCAAGAAAATCATATTTGTTTCTCAAACCTAGAAAATCATATTTGTTTCTCAAACTTAGAAAATCATATTTGTTTCCCAAACCTAGAAAATCATATTTGTTTCCCAAACCTAGAAAATCATATTTGTTTCTCAAACTTAGAAAACAATTCAATTACGTGAATCTTCCCTGCCCAGGAAGCGAGGATGTTAACTCAAGCTGAGCGGTGTTCGGTGTTCCTGGTGGACAAGATGACAAACGAACTGGTAGCTAAAGTGTTTGACGGTACTCTCGTTGATGGGGAGGAGATAAAACGTGGTCCGGAGATTAGACTACCGATAAACAAGGGAGTCGCAGGTAACCATGGTTACGTAACAACTGTCCGAGCAGCTCTGTTTCTTACTACGAACTTATTATCGACAGAGAACTTAAACTAATAAACTGTGACATGAGAAAATTTGAAATTGTGAACAGATACCTTATTATCATGAAATCAATGACAGTACCATGTAAACTATGACGTCACCATGTAAACTATAACGTCACCATGTAAACTATGACGTCACCATGTTAACAATGACGTCACCATGTTAACAATGACGTCACCATGTAAACTATGACGTCACCATGTAAACTGTGACGTCACCATGTAAACTGTAGCGTCACCATGTAAACTATGACGTCACCATGTAAACTATGGCGTCACCATGTAAACAATGACGTCACCATGTTAACAATGACGTCACCATGTAAACTGTGACGTCACCATGTAAACTATGACGTCACCATGTAAACTGTGACGTCACCATGTAAATTATGACGTCACCATCTTAACCCAACAGGTCACGTTGCCATGACGGGGAAGTTACTAAACATAAAGGACGCGTACTCGCACCCTCTCTTTTACCGGGGAGTGGACGAAGACACGGGCTTCGTCACTAGGAACATCCTGTGTTTTCCGATCAAGGACGATACAGGTTATTTACAGATAGACACTTTTCATTCAGATATTTCTAGTTCGGACCTTGTAGACAGAAAACTACAAATGGTTAAGACAGACAATATTGATCGAATTCTTTTATTTTTGCCCGAATTGTCTTATATCCTAGTGCACTTCTATACAGTATACAGTTATACTTCAGTTCTACTATTTTTACTCACATCGAAACAGATAATCCAACTACCAGGGAAGTTCCAATATGACGGCTATGTTATTTGCAGGTGTTATTGGAGTAGCTCAGCTGTGTAACAAAACAGGCGGGAAGTATTTCTCCAGACACGATGAGGAGGCAGCTCTCAGTTTCAGGTATATTTCATACCTTGTTTTGAGGAGATATTTGATTTTAAAACATTTCATTTCACGTTTTTGTAGAAACTTTTACTTAATACAAAATGATTTCAGCGTGTACTGCGGAATCAGTATCAGCAACTCCTTGCTCTTCAAGAAAGTACAAGATGCTCAGTACAGAAGCAAGCTGGCTAGCGATCTCATGATCTACCACATGCAGGTTGACTTTGAAGCTTTAGGCCTGCTTTCTTTTCCTTTTGACCAACTTTCCTGTGAACTTGTGGAATTTTAACGTTTCATCAGAACAGTTCGCTGCCCACATTGTAATTGTAAATACCCAAGGTTTATGATGTATGATTTATAAATTTCAATCTGGATTCCGGACTCCCAGAATCTGTGTCCTACACGTTACCCAACCTTGCCTCAGGTGCCCCAGACGGAACTAGACGGAGCTCTACAAGAAGTCCATATAACCTGTACCCTTCCTCCAAACTTCTCCTCCCTCCTCTTCCCTACCTACATCGGTTTGTTCTTATAAGCATCTCATAGTCAGTACTTATATTATATCCAGTACATAACCATTACTTTTGAAAATTGTCAGGAATTATATTTATAAACATAGTTAGTACTTATAAACATAGTCAGTACATATTATTAGTATTTTCAGTACTTATAAACATAGTCAGCTCTGACAAACATAGTCAGTGGTGAAACTCACCTCAAATATATACAACAATTTCTTTACAGTTAAGAATTTCCTCACATTGGACAATTCATTTCAGTCGAGGAAGAGAGCAAGTCCATTTCCTTGGCTTATCACATGTTTGAGGATCTAGGACTAATAAATAGATGGCAGTTTAGTCATCAGACGCTTACTAGATTTCTTCTTATGGTAAAACGCGGGTAAGTCTTCAATTTTTTTTCCCTTCTCGGCTTTTCGTTCCTCTTTCTTTTCTATTCTATCTGCTCATTTCCTCTTCTCTTCTATTCTCTTTTCTATTCCATCTCGTTTCTTCTTCGCCTCTCCTCTCATCCTCACAGTAAATTTTACCTGACTTTCCGTCTTGGATTTCATCAATTTTACCAACCCTAACTTCTCCTTGGTCAATCGCTGTCACATAACGATGACGCAATAGATTCGTGACCCCAATAACACCCTCTCTCAATTAAGCTATCAATAACTCCTTCCACAGGTATCGAGACCCTCCCTACCACAACTGGATGCACGCCTTCTGTGTGGGGCACTTCTTCTACTCCCTCTGCAAGGCGGTGGACATCTCCAAGTACATGACAGATATAGAGGTCCTGGCCATGTTGATCGCCTGCTTTTGTCACGACCTGGATCACAGGGGTACCACTAACGCTTTTCAAGTTGCAAGCAGGTTCGCTTCTGTTGAAATAACATGTGAGGTTGTGTCGCAGGCAATGTAGGCTTTTCTCACGAAAATGATTTATGTAAATGAGTTTTGCTTTTTTTCGCTTTTACCTATTTATCATGTGCTATTTTTATGATTTCAGAAAAATCTGTAAGGCTCTTTCAGACAGACAAATCTTTGCTAGCTGACCTTAGCTCTTTGAATATTTAAAATGTTCAAGCAATTTTACAGGAAGAACGTCATGACCTAAAATATTTGTAATCCCCAATTTTCAACCTGACAAATAACTTTAAACTACGAGGAACTATTTATTACCGGGAAAGATCTAAAGTTTAAAATCCACCCAGGTCAGTGTTAGCTTGCTTGTACAGCTCTGAAGGCAGTGTCATGGAGAGACACCATTTCGCTCAAACATTCTGTATACTAAACACTTCTGGCTGCAACATTATCGAGTGGTACGGTTCATTAAATCACCTTCTTTTTTAAATTTTTTCTTGTAACTTTTTATTATTTTTCTTCCATGAGGCACAGCAAGTATATTCTTCTATATTTCAGCTTGGACACGGAAAATTACAAGACTTGTCTTGATAACATTCAGAAGATTATCCTGGCTACCGATCTAGCACAGCACCTTAGGTTAGTCAGGTTGCCTTAGGTTACTTAGGTTACCTTAGGTTACCTAGGTTACCTTAAGTTACTTAGGTTACTTAGGTTACCTTAGGTTACCTTAGGTTACTTAGGTTTCCTTAGGTTACTTAAGTTTCTTAGGTTACCTTAGGTAACTTAGGTTACCCTAGATAACTTAGGTTTCCTTAGGTTACTTAGGTTACTTTAGGTTACCTTAGGTTACTTTAGGTTACCTTAGGTTACTTAGGTTACCTTAGGTTACTTAGGTTACCTTAGGTTACTTAGGTTACTTAAGTTACTTAGGTTACCTTAGGTTACTTAGGTTACCCTAAATAACTTAGGTTTCCTTAGGTTTCCTTAGGTTACTTAGGTTACCTTAGGTTACCTAGGTTAACTTAAGTTACTAAGGTTACTTAGGTTACCTTAGGTTACT
>JH153106.1:293588-306342 GCA_000226015.1 Mnemiopsis leidyi
GTGCTTGTGACGATTCAATTATCAAGCAAATTACTGCTCTTGTTAGGAGTGAGATTCGGATTACCAGAGGATATTAACGATTGGTCAAGTTTTCTATAACGACTGGTCAACTTTTGTAACGACTGGTCAACTTTTGTAACGACTGGTCAACTTTTGTAACGACTGGTCAACTTTTGTAACGACTGGTCAACTTTTGTAACGACTGGTCAACTTTTGTAACGACTGGTCAACTTTTATAACGACTGGTCAAGTCGTCTTCGGAACGCAGGAATCCCTGGAATTTGACTGCTAAGAGTGAATGAAATCGCGGCCTGACGCGGAAAATAGTGAAAATCGCGACTTATCGCGGAAAAATAAGATAATCGCGATCTGACGCGGCAAATGCCAAATATCGCGATTTGTCGCGGTTAACGCCAAATATCGCGATTCCGCACCCACCGCGACAAACTTTTGCCCCTGCCTAAATCGCGCAGATATTGATATGAATTAGCTCGAAGAGCGTGACTGTTCAGTTCAAGTAAAGAATTCTACCTTTTTTAGTTTAATTCTAATATTACTGATCCGACTTATAAAGTTTCACTTTGTAGGTAGCCCTTCTAAATTAAGAATGTCAGACATATTTCAAGGTTCCGCTAGTTACAAAATCCTATTACATTGCTCCCTGACAGAATGCCAACAATTTATAAGAAAATATGTGAGTGTGACCATGTTTTATATAAATCTGTTAGTGTTAGACTAAGGTAACTCACTAGCTAATGTCGTTGTCCATGCTAAACAGTTTATTTCAGCAGAGTTAAAGTTTGATCACCTATTCTATAAATTTTCAAATTTTAACTAACCATTCAATTTAATTTTACTAAGAGTAAGTTAGTTACATACGACAGAGGAATTTGTTTTCACATGCCAACAATTGATGCACATATATGCAGTAACAGGGCCACCTTTATCATAGTTGAGTTAGATGGCACCCATGATTTGTTTAGATAGAGCTCTGTATAACTGTTGCGACTATTCCCGACTCTTGCAGCTCTGAACGAGATCGATTTGTTAACGTTTCGTTAAAACGTTGGACAGATATAATCTCGTCAAAGCTCTAAAAAACCCTGATGAATAGCTCACTTCTTCACTTGCAAGGCATTCTTATACTTCTCGCTTATAAGCTTTTATCTTTGTAATGTATAAACTTATGTAATACTTTGGTTGCAAAACGTTCTACTTCAGCAATTGTAATTACTGATCAGGCTCGTCTATATACGATATAGGAATGAATAATTCGTTGAAAATTTTGTTGGCTAGATGCTGATACCATAACTCGATAAAGCGACGACTTTTTTACCAGATTCATTCAGAAATTCATGAAACTGTTTGCACCTAAGTTCCCCAGAATTATCCAAATTTTAACTTCCTTAAAGTGGGCTATAAGAATTATTGTTTTGAAGTTTGCACCTCTCTGCTATAGTAACTTTTATATAATCTAATATATTTAGTGATCGAATAGGTGCTTGTTGCTATTACTAGGTTTTACTTTGAGCCTCCTTGAACAATTAAATTGTGGCCCTTTTAAACCTGTCAATTACAGTAAATTTAGCATTTCATCATACCTTTTATACCTTTTTTCATTTCGTATCTCAGTAGGTAAGTCCCAAATCGCAATTAAAGCAAATCACGATATTGTAAGATTTCGAGCTAGCAAAATACTCATCTAACCAAACACGAATTCAAGGAGGAGCTCTTTGTAAGAACTAAGATAAACTGATTTTCATAAAGGCTGAGAGCCTGCAAGCACTGAAAGTGAACTTCTAACTTTCTATGGAAAGAAAATTAGCACCGGATTGAAATTGATTTACCCAGCAGCACCCACGTTTGTTTAGTCTGATCGATATCATAAACTGAATAGGTCTAGATCATTTCCTTGCAGTCCGTTTTAAGTATACCTAGGAACCTGATTCATGGATGTCGCATTCACGTTTATAGTTATACTTTTATGAATACTGTTGTGACTTTTATTCACAATTTAATACCATTATCAATTTCGTTTTGCTCGGTTAATGACTTCGAAAAGTTCAATGCTTCACCGATTTTGCTGCAAAGATTAAGATTTCGCTGCGTTGATAATATTAATATGTCAAAAATTAACGGAAAATCGTTATCGAACTTTTGTTTAATGTGATTATAAAGTCTAATACAGCGCTGTCTGCCTCACAGTGCAGCTAAAAATCTACACAACATCAAGCTACCACCTCCTACGTTTTCAGACCATGACAGAAAGTACGGAATACAAGAAACTTGAACCTGGGTTCCAAGACAGCTGGGACGAAACCGACCGACGGCTCACCCAAATGGGTTACTTTGGATGGAGACCTCGATTTTTGGAGTGTCTCAACACCCCCGCTTTTTTTGCCATGTTTTTCGCCCTGGGAAATCTCACCATGGTGATGTCGTACGGGATCTTTAGTTTGATAATTCCGGTTTTGGAGGAGGTGTTCAATCTGAACTCGAAGCAGACTGGTGTTATCTTGATGGCTAACGACATCAGCGGCATGATCGTGGCGCTCCTCATCGCCAACTATTGCAGTGCAAGAAAGGTAAGGTGGATTGGCATGGGGATGTTGATGGTATGTCTCTCAGCGATTATTCCTGCTTCCACTACTCTCTACGCTGAGTATCCTCAGCCGAGGAACGTTATAGTTGATGAAATTGTTCTACAAAGTACTCAACCACTCGGAAATCAAACACTGTTCACTGAAAAAGGCAGCTACGGGGTCTGTAAGGAGATGAAATTTAAACCCGCTGCGAATGGACCAGTATCTACCTCTGATGAGTCTGAGGATTACGCCGTGAGGAACCACAAATATTATTGGTTTTTTGTGTTGGGATCCCTGCTTCAAGGTGCTGGTAATGCTCCCCCCAGAGTAGCTGGATCCACCTACATGGATGAGATATTCACCCAGAAACAGTTCGGGGTAGCTATATCCGTCCTCTACGTGGTAAGCTTCCTGGGGTACCCAGCTATCATGATGCTCGGAGGGATCTTCCTCCAGATTTATGTGACTCTGGATCCCCCTGAGGGCATCACCCCGAGCAGTAACGAATGGGTGGGAGCTTGGTGGATGGGATTGTTTTTTCCAGCGGTTTTTGTCTTCTTCTTTAGTTTTATTGTCCTGCTGTATCCTCGCCAGATGCCCGCTGCCAAGAAAGTCCTTCAGGAGAAAGTTGAGAGAGGGATAACCACTGTTCAGGAGAAGAAAGAAGAGCTAAGGAGATCTCTAAAAGAGGTTACGAAGGACATGATACCCGCATTCAAGCGACTCATCAAAAACCAAGCTCTGAATTTTCTGATCGTTGGAGACATATTCATGATGCTGTCTGTCGGTGCTTATAGCTATTACCCGAAATTATACGTCAAAATCTTCCGCCTTAACTACAAAGATTTGGGGCTCATTCAAGGTGTTTCAAATATCATTGGCTTTGGTCTCGGCCTTATTGGCAGCGGGGTTTTGATGAGAGTAAAAAAGTGGGAGCCCAAGCGGTTACAACTCGTCTACTCTGTTATCACTGCTCTGGCAATCCCGTTTACCTTCGGCGTGCTGATCTACTGTCCGACAGACACCCTGGCAGGGGTAGACATCTCCTACCCTCACCTCCTGAACACTTCCCAACTCTCCCCTCCAACTCTGACAGGAGAATGTAACTCTGAGTGTGCCTGTACCACTGCGTTTTATCAACCGGTGTGTGACGGTGACGTCACATTCTTCTCCCCCTGCCATGCTGGGTGCTATGAGGTAGAACTAAACAAAACAACAAACAAGGTGGTGACTTACTCGAACTGCACGTGTGCTGCTTCTGGGACAGCTGTCCCGGGTACCTGCGGGACGCAATGCCCCGGCAGAATGTTCCTGTCTATCACTATCACCTCTATTGGTACGATCATCGGGTTCGCCGGTTTTGCCGCTCACACCTACATCTACCAGAGGGTGGTAGGTGAGGTTGATCGTACATTTACCCAGGGTATCAGATCTTCTGTGACTCGAGCACTTGGCACTCTTCCAGCTCCTATCCTGTTCGGCTGGGTTATCGACAAGTTCTGCACGGTGTGGAAGGTTTCAGAAGACGGGACGACAGGTAACTGCTGGGTTTATGATCTGGACAATCTGATCCTTTGGTTTTGTATCCTGAGAGTGGTGATCAGATCAATAAGTTCTGTTTGCTACTTCCTGGCCTGGTGGGTCTTCCCCGAGAACAAGGTTGTGCAGGGAGAGGGTGGCGAGACGAAGGAGGAGGATGGGGAGGATTGCAGGAATGGTGAGGTGGATCAGCATGGACATGACCTTGTCAACGGTGGTGATAAATTCACTTTGATGAGCGACTATGAAGGTTGATCGTAAGAATTGATCAGATCAGGGCAAGTTAGGAATTCTGCAGGGAGGCAGCCACAAATTTAATAAGTTCAATAAGCTGATAAGCTGGTGCTTAGTTTTGCTTCTGACTAAGTCTGGCAGAAGATGAGTACTGATATTATCATACAGTGACCAACAAAGCAATTGGGGTGTACGACCATGTGTCAGTAACAAACTTGATTTCAGACAGAAGCATGATTAACAATAAATTTTGGCATACCCATTACCCGGAAAGCTTCTCATCCGATAACAGGATACGTTAAAACGATAATTTTGTCTGATAATTTATAAGAAGATTTTTGAATCAACAATTATAACTGTACAGTAGCAAATTGGAATCGAAGTAGAATTACACTTGTCGCTACCACCCATACTTTTAGCATGCAATTTATACGATGATTGTAATACTAATTTCTGATATCTTTAGAAAATCCAAAAATCTTTTAAAAGAATATATAATTGCGAATGAATCAACTAATTGAATTTAAACAATAGTTAATAACTTGTATGCAAGATAAAAAACTATGTATAAAGTATAAACGTTGATATTTAAAATTGAGATAAGCATATTTAGGGTTTTAATTCTGCCATCCATATTTTACCAAGTCAAGTCCTTCTAACACTTTACATGCGTACTGCTGAGGTTCATTACTTGAAAGACTAGAAATACTTACTGAGTTTTCGTACGTCATTGATTTTCCGGGAAAGGATTCCCATCCTTCTTCGAGAGTTTGATCTATCGCAAATTTCTTCACCATTGCAACATAGTGGTCATGAAACGCGAAATCTTTCTCGTTCAAACCTGCACTAGTGCTATTCAGATTGGAACTGCTGTAGCCAAAAAGGGCTAAAGCATCGTAAGCGTGGAAAGCAGGAATCTCCTCAATGGACGGTTTGTGACTCACGTAAAGGCGGTAAAATTTTCTGTTCGTGTTCTCTGTTCCGGACATATCTTTAACTACGTCATTAGTTGGACAAGTCGATCTTATGTCACTAACCAGGTAACTCCAAACCTTACCCGGATCCTGGTACGGGTTTATGATTGGACTGTTTTGGGTGTAAAGATTTGTCAGATTCGAAACTTCTTCTTCCGTGAAATCCTTGTTTATCTTTTTTAGATGAGTTGTCAGTAGCTCGGCCAGGTCTCCTTTAGAACGAACTGGAGGTTTTGAAATCCAGCTTTGTTGCCAGGCTTCCTCAGCACAATTAGAGATGATGATGGGAAGAGGGGAGGCGGGTTGAAATCCAGCAGCACCTAATTCTCTGGGAGCCTTTGTCACAACAGTGCCATCAACAATAATTTGGCCGGCGTATTCACCTTTCATGCCGTAGGACATTGGAAACAAGAAGTAAGCAGTCCCAGGAACATTAGCAGGATTTTTAAAGTCGAATATTAGATCTTTGGCGGGCTTATCGTACAAGCACTGTTTCCTTTCTGCGAGAGTATCTTGGTTACATCCGAAGCCGACTGAATTTTCCGACTCCCGCTGAAAGGTGTCCCCCTCCGTGTAGCTGAATCTCATCTCAGGTGCTGGACTTTGAGAGATAGCCGCGTGGAACTTGTTGTTAGCCAAAGGAGAGCAGATTAGGGCCAACACTGCTGTACCTCCTCCACTCTCTCCTATAATCGTAACCCTGTCAGGGTCTCCTCCAAACTTTGCTATGTTGTCTTGGATCCAGTCCAGGGCGGCTATTATGTCTCTAATTCCGTTGTTAGCGTTAGCGTCCACAAAAGCCCCACCCGCATCATAATTCCAAAGTTCTTTAACCGAGCTGAAACCGAGGAAGCCTAATCTGTAGTTAATGTTTACGGTAACTGCGTCCAGTTCGTGGGTAACCTCTGAGTCGAAACTGTACCCGGGAGCCGCGCCATACCCAGCAATTAGCCCTCCTCCGTGGATCCACATTAAGACAGGCTTTAGGGCTGACTCATCTAGGTTCGAACTTCGTACTGATAACATCAGACAATCTTCAGTTCCTAGTCCAGTGTCCGATTGTAAACACATGATTGGTGTGCTGTTAGTTGCTGATATCTCCGTGTCAGCTCCGGCCACTTCATACCTCACCGGAGGTCTGAATCTCAGTGTTCCCACCGGGGCTTGAGCGTACCGGATGTTGTGGAACTCGTTCATTTTTGTTTTCCCGTCTTTAAGAGTGGTTACTTTTCCAATGAGAGTTCCTCCGGTTACGGTTCTCACTTTGACTGTGTCGGGACCTTCTTCAAAGACCAGCACGACAACAACGACAGTGATGAGGATTACAGCGAGACAACTTGTTCCTAGGACGATACCCAGAAACTTCTTTTTGCTCACCATCGTATCACTATCCTGCCTTTATGGGGTAAGAAAGATTCAAGTATAACGCACAAAAGACTTTACTCAAAAGAAATGATGCTGATAAATGACATTGGGCCGTATACACAGTAAAGATGCTATTATTTAAGCATTTCTGCAGCGAATAAGAATTCCTCAAATTAAGGGAATTCCCTTGATTTTAAGGGAAACGCTCATAGGCCAAGGTTAAGGTAAACACTCGAAAATTAAAGGTAGCAATTTTTGATGTGTGTTGGGGTTAGTTACTGAGAGTGCGTTTTGGTTACGGTAGGTTTGCCAGTTTGGGTTCCTCTAGGGTACATTTGAGTAATACTGTGGCGTAACTGAGGGTATGCATTTAACTTCTTCCATAAAACAGGAAGAAACTACTGATCACTGACTAGGCTCCTATTTTTTATAGTTGTCTACAGATATATGATTTCACTGGCTGGTTTATATATTACCATTGTCTCTGGCAGATTGTTGAAGAATAACTCTTCAGTCCGACTTATCGTTAGTCAATTACAAAAAATGTATCTTTCACTTCCAGGGAGAAGGATACAAAAATTGTATTCCTTCTGTTTTCTTGTAATATTTGTCTTAAACTCATGGGGTGGAACCTATTTCAGTTGCTTATTTTGAGCAAGCTCGACTCCCGGTCCTAGAAGTATGTACTTAGTACTTAGTAGTAACGGGGTGTAATTCTGCTGCAGATGAAGTGAAGATTCAACCGTTTTATATTATGTGTACTGCTCAGCAGATATTTGAACGGTTCTTTTAGTTACTGGGGGTGCGTTTTGGGGGCTGGGGTATGCTTGGGTTACATTCTCGTGTCAGCGAACTTACGAACTTATATCGCTCAAGAAAAACTAAAACTTCAGTAGAGCTTCAAAGAAAATTTAACGCAAGGTCAACATAAGTTAAATGGTGGATGTTGTAATTGTATTAGGGCTTCAGACGATGCAATGATTATTGGATTCAGAAGGTGTTCTCACGTGAATACTATCGAATTAATTACACATTTCTAACGTGGTTGAAATTGGATCAGCGGCTTAAAAGGTGGCTATATATAGGTGAGCACATTATGGTAATCTTAGCTGTTTCACCACTTTATTGGCGTCCGACTCTGACTCTGAGCGCCCGCGGTGGACCTAACGAAGCTGACACAATTCTTTTTTAGATAGGACAGTGGTAACTTTAAGTATGACAAGGATCATGGAAACTGTAAACATGGAGCTGGTACTGTTGTTGGATCATGAATGCGTAAGTAATTTGATATGAAAACGGCTAGAACGGAGAAAAAAAAAACAAATCCGTTTCCATAATCATATCGAATTACTCACGCATTCATGATTCAATTCCGATTCCTATCATTTACCTTTAACTAGCACTAAAACTACCTGAACCAATTTTTTCATTCAGTTTCACATTAATAACCTCAAGGAATGAGGTTGGAAACTTGCCAACTTGTGATGAAGAACAGCGGGAGGACACGCGTCAAAAGACTTTAATGGGACTAAGACTTTGGGTTGATGGGACTAAGACTTTGGGTTGATGGGACGAAGACTTTGGGTTGATGGGACTAAACTTTGGGTTGATGGGACTAGACTTTGGGTTGATGTGACTAAACTTTGGGTTGATGGGACTAGACTTTGGGTTGATGTGACTAGACTTTGGGTCGATGGGACTAGAGACTTATATTGTGATGAAGAGTTTGTGTTAGCGTAGAACCCGTATGCAATCTACCTTATATCGGTGGAAAAGTTTCCGGTTGTGATAAGACTAGTTATTAGTTGGCCGGTTAAAAGTATGGCCTGAATCGCGATCAAGAAGAAAAACGCCAAAATGAACGAAATTTGTCGAATTCGGCGAAATTTACACTTTTTATCATTTATTGAGACTAAATGTTGCATGATTGTGTTCAACTTCATGGATAGTTTGCCGATAGCTGTGTTTATGAAAATTACAGTTATAACGTGCGAGATAATTGTAAGTTGTAACGTGCCAGATAATTGTACAGTATCACAACCGAAAAAATGACACTTAAGAGAAAAAATAGATAAAAAACCAAACGGTTCAACAGTTGCCAGGTAAAAAGTGGCCGGTGAAAAAGTGGCCGGTTAAAACTTTGGCCTGACGAGCTCAAATTGGCCACATTACCACCGGAAACTTATTCACCGATAAGGTAGTGCAGCTGCAGTTTTAGTTTCATGTTTACTATAGAAACACATTACACACCGTACAACAAGGAACTACTTTAGCCTGCCAATTTGTCTATTGTGCGAAATGAGAAAGTAAAACGAGCTGTTACTTAATGGATAAATCATGAAATTAACTTAATATTTCAGAGAATTACTCTGAAATCACATTTAAGTTGTACATGTCTCATCGAATCATGTCTATAAAGATGTTTCAATATTTCGACATTTCGTTTTAAATTCACTAAGAAATAAAATTCCCTGTTCCAATTTCGATAAGCTCTATTACCAACGATATTATAGGTTTCTGCTTTTAGCGTTTTAAAGCATGGTTCACTACGGTCCCCTCTGATCGGAGCAACAAAGGCTAAACTGAGGTTCCCAGGCAAGCCTATAATTTACCAGATAGAGAAGGGTATACTTGGGGAGGGGTCAAACCAATGATCAGCAGCTGGAAAACAGTACTTCCAAACGTCTGATGGGTTGAAATTTGTGACACCTCCCCATAAGTATCTTTCTCTATTGAATGTACCGATTTTTTGTTTCAAAAATACACTGATCGTGAAGATTATATATAAAAAATTAAATTGTAGATGTCACATCGAATCATGTCTATACAAATTCGGTCGATGTCCGAAAAGTTATAAGGACAATTACTTTAATATAAGCATTTGACCTTGATAAATTTAACCAGATTTGGTTCTTCATTTCCATGCTTTATAACATTAACAGAACTTACTTTAAAGTATCAGAGATATATTGAATCTATCAGCCCTTTACTTCAATTCAGATAAGATGTAGATTTATTTTTCCTATCAGTACAAGCTATATTATTTTATAACCAAGTTTATTAACTAAATATCAAACACTCATTTCTATCGCTATCGCTATTCCTAATCGAAAAAGAATCAAAATCAAATAACGGTTAGGCAGTTCACAAAATATGTTTTTCAGTATGCGAGAGTATGAGCTTGCCGTTAAATTTTAATTAGTTATAGTAATGTTATAATCATGAAGTAATGTTATTATCATAAAGTACTTAAGTAGCTATAATAGGTTTTCTAGATCACATCATTATCAATACCAGATCATTATATTAAGATTTTTTAATTCTAGATTTCTAGGTAATAATATTCTGTTAATAGAGAAAGGTATTTTCGGGGCACTGTTTTCTAGCTTCTGTTTTCTAGTTTCTGATTGGCTTCAATTCGTGAAGATGGGAAATATTTGTCAAGCTATAAACACGAAAACTGTTTTGTTCCCTAAAAGGATCAGTATCAATTCCAAGTCTCTCAATAAATCTTCAACAAACTCCTCTATAAACAAGCATACTCCCGAAATAAAAATACGTTCATAGTTTCCGTTATTCGTAAGCAAAGTCTCCGTTAACCTTTGTAACTGGATTTTCTACAACAACGTCTTGCGTATTTGAATCGATGATTTGTAATTCCTTGGGAGGGCTGTGCTGGCGTCTTCCCGCGGCATCCATCTCGATTTTTTCATCTAGCCACTCCTTTAGTGGATAAGAGAAAATAAGCTCATAGCTAAGTGCTCCGACAAGACTTGCTATGAGTGGTCCAACGATGTAAACCTGATGAGTTTAAATATAATCACGTGATTGTGAACATTTGTTAACGGATAATGTGTTATGATTTTTAACTAAAATCAAAACTATAATCAGAGTCAGTGCAAAATCTAAAATATGTTTTCCTATGTCCCTATAACTATGAGTTTAGTTCACTTACCCATATGCTATGTCTGACTTCTTTGTTGACGGCGTTAACCATCAGAGCTCTAGCGGGATTGACGCCTGCTCCAGTCAGTGGATGCTGAAAATCGCAAGCTTTTATACAGCACTAGCAGGATGAATTACACTCCTAGTCTTAAGGGGGAATTGCCAAAAATTGTCCAGTGTAATTTGACTGTGCAATAACTTAATGTACTCCGATTGGCATCGAATGCACGCTCTAATAGTGGTTTTTGAATAGTCCCATTTTGGCAAAAAAGGATATTGTGATTATTTTGAAAAACCACACTTTTTCACAGAAATTACTAGAATTTTTGTATTTTCCACAATTTGCACTGAACTAACACAAAAATCTTAGGAAAACTGGCTGACACCTTTGTCTATTTGCTGTAAAATTTTTATGAAAATTTATTGTAAATTGATTGAGCTGTACTGTCACAAAGGTGATAACTTCAGAAATCTAAACTTCGAGATCAAACAACTTTGAAAATTTACTGATGCTGCTGTGGACATCAAGCGAGCTTGAAACTTTGCACACTGTTAGACAATGGTCTAAGAAAGTTTTTGGTGCTATGAAAAGTTGGTTTCCAAGGAAAGGGAAAATATTATGGACACTTGAAATAAAGGAAGCAATTTTTCTGCCAAATTTCGACTTGAAGACAAAAAATTGTTAGAGCCACCCTTGAGTTGTCTAAATGCCAGATATAAGGTAAATTTTTCACAAACATACTTTATCTGACCCGGGTGTATTGGTTTTGGGCTGTAAATCGAACACTTTTGTAAGTTTACTGCAACAACACTTTGAGGGATTTATGCATATTTTTCTTTGCTTTGTTTTTTCTGAAAATTTTGAACAATTTTCATGGTCATATTTGAATTCTATGCTTAAAAATAGTCTTAGAAAGTGTGTCATAACAATCTTTGTGACTAATGAGTTTTTCTTAAAAATTCTCGATTTTGAACACAAGGGGGGACCCTTGCAAAAGATTTTTCTTTTGAGTAAAAAAATTTTAATCTTTGTATTGTTTTGAAAGAGACCTCTTCGGCTAATTTCAACCAAAAATACGTTTGCCGAGGTCAAAACTAGTCTAAAATTGAAGATGTATGCGCTAGAGAACAATAGTTGTCCAAGAGTGACAAAATATGGTATGTTTAAAATATATCTTATATCCGATTTTAAGCCCAAAACCAATACGGCAATACACCCGGGTCAGATAAAGTATGTTTATGAAAAATGACCTTATATCTGGCATTTAGACAACTCTAGGGTGGCTCTAACAATTTTTTGTCTTCAAGTTGAAATTTGGCAGGAAAATTGCCACTTTCTTTTCAACTGGCCGAGTTTTGTTCATCTTTCCGCGGAAACTGACTTTCCATAGCACCAAAAACTTTCTGAAACCATTTTTTAGCACCTTGAGAAGTCTCGATTTCCCAGAGTTTTCTCGGTGGCCATTGGAAATTTCCAAACAAATTTGACTTGAAGAGTAACATTTTTGGGGTAAGCAACTTTGAACAATTACCGTGCAATGAATAATCCACGTATCATAATGAAAATTTTTTAGCCATTTCAATATGGTTTGATCAAAATTCTGTGAAATTTTCATCCCTTCACAATGTAAATTGACTGAGTTATGAAAATTTTACTATTAATCCCAGAAAGGTACGTTTTCTTGAAAAAATCAGATTCTGCCCAATTGCAAAAATGGGAATGCTCAAAATCCACTATTTTAGCGTTAATTCGATGCCCATAGCTGTACTTTAACACCCTGTACAGTCAGATTCACTGGACACCACAAACCCCTGTTTTTGGCAATTCCCCCTTAAGTAGGTATGCAAGTTGCAACCAATTTAGGGGTTTTGACATTTACAATAGTGCTCAAAATTACCTTGAAAGTTATCAAGTCGAATAAGTTTAATAATAGAGTCGAACCAGTATAATAAAGCTAGATCATATAAGTTATCAATCATCCACGCCATCTCAGATATGCAGACAACTGCGATTCGAGCTGGGAGAAGTGAAGAACACGATGGTGTCCCTGAAATACTCAATCGCTGTGGAACTCCCTCAAGAGCAACAAAAACTGGAAGAAGATTAACAAC
>JH153106.1:314088-327378 GCA_000226015.1 Mnemiopsis leidyi
CAACATTAACAGATAGTCCACTGCAAACAATTGCACATTTTGGTATTCTATATACATATATTAATATATTAATATTTAATATATTAATATATTATCATTTATTTATATATACTATACATATTATATGGAACAATTGATTAAAGCTCAAGTGTTGCTCTTAAGCTGTGTATTGTGTAAAAGATGAGGGGGTCTACTGTATAGACGTATAGTTTCCGATCAAATTTAAAGTTGCAGTATATTTATGCTCCGATTAACACTTTTTACACGATCGTAGCCCCACCTTATAGTAAATGAAAAGTGGACGGTGTTTTAGTGGAATTTAGTTAATAATCCAGAAAGTGTATCTTAAGTCTGATAAACACAGTTAACAAGCCTGTCAAATATTTATAGCGAAACATCGAATATTTATAGCGAAACGCGACAACAGCTCAAAGTTAGAGTGAGGTCTTGCTAAAACTTGACTCTTAACATAGTTATTATTTTGTCATGAACAAATATTTAGACAATTAATTCCAAACATAACTACAAATTCCAAAATCGAGAGCCGGTTGGCGCTGTCCCATTAAAGAGTTCTGGATAGCCGAAGATTTCATTTTTATTTGTTCAATCGCTCATTGCAAACATAATTTCTTAAGATGAATAATTTTATTAATTATTGTTTCTTAAGTTTAAGCTTTGGCTTCCTTCTAACATGAAAATTCATCTATAAATTAAAGTATTAAGATACACAATTGAAAAGTTTAGTTCGTGACGTCAGAGAAAATTGATTTAGACCGTACAAACTGCAGTACCTTATCATTTCAGGTAGAAAAATGTGATAAAGAGTATGCCAATGGCCATAAAAAGGTCAATATTGGTGACCACATAAATCAAATTTGTCGGAATTTCCGCTAAAAACAGCAGGTGACAAAAAAAGAAAGCAATACAAATCAACTGGTTGTAAAATCAAGGAACATTTGATAAGAAATGGGTGAACTTGTTAAGCATATCTAGGAGACATATTCACAACGCTCGAAATGCGACGGTTTTTCTAAGAATACGCCATATTTTCGGACGGCCAAAATTTCGGTTTTCAGAAAAAAAATCCGTCGAATTATTTTTGACGTGTTTTTATTAATTGTGACTTCATCGATTCACCATATCCACGATAAGTTATTGATATGAATCATAGCACAAATGAACATAAGTATTCGATCATGAATTGTTTATCAAAGTAAAGTTATAAATTTACAGTTTTTATGCAGCCCGGTTTCAGATCATGACATATCCCAATTTCAAGACCCTTATTAGTAAATTTTCATAGTTTTTTTTTCAACGTTGTACTCATCACACATGTTTGCTTAACTTTGTACACATAATTAGTATTTCCAAATATCTAATCTCTTTGTAGAACTTCAATTAAACAGATTAGGGTCGCAATATTAACTTATAGTCCATTCTCCTTTTGCAATTTGGGCCCAATGTAATTACTCGCCCTTTCACTTGATCCCCAAAGTCATTTGACTTGTCCAGGCCCGTAGTTAGGTGGGTCAAATATGACCTGCGAAGCAGGTCATTGACCCCCCAGATTTGAATACTGTCTAAACATCTAAATTTTCATTGCTAAAAACATAAATTCTAATCAGAATTGGACATACAATGCTTGTTTTGTTAATATTTCTTATTCAATAGCTATAAGCTAACAACGTGAATCAGGACACTTATCACAATCGAACATGATACTTGCCATTGCCCAATCGCCCATTTGCTTATTATTATCGATTGCAAAATTGAAAATTGTTATCTATATCATTTAAATACCCTGATTTATCTAACAAATTTCTTTTAGAATATAGATCATGTCACAGATAATGTCTGAACAGTTAGCATACCAGTTAGTCACAGCTTCTGTATGGGCGTTGGGCCTGCTTCAACACCTCAAGTTGCCTCGATTTTCTGCTTTCTTATTGATAAAAAATGGTCTTTTTACCTGTATTCCTGCTAAAATTTTCCGGGGGGCTCTGCCCCCCTAGCCCCCGGAAAGGGGCTCTGCCCCTGGACCCCGTTGGGGACTGCGCCCCCAAACCCCCGTGCGTGCTCGGCGCTTCGCGCCGAGTTTCGCAGCTTGCTCGCTTCGCTCGCATGCTGACCCCCCCCCCCATTTCAAAATCCTAGCTACGGCCCCGGACTTGTCACATGGGTGTAGTGGTGTACCCTGATTGTTATAATCGTTGTTCACTTGTCAAGCATTTCTTGGTTCCTTTAGTCCATTTTTCAAATTTGTTTACAATTGATATTGTAAAACACTTTGATGATAATTTAATTGAAAGATTTTAACGAAAAAAATTATAAAGTGCTACATAAACGTCTCATGAGAGACGAAGGCAGGAAATTGAAACCATACCAATATTGTATTTTCTCCAATATTAATTTTTTTTTCGTTAAAAAAAGGGAACGGTCAAAAAGTTACAAACACCCTGATTTAATTCGACGTCCGAAATGTGACGGTCCGACCTAAATATGTCTCCTATTCTTAATAAGAAAAGGTAAAATTTAAAATGGGTACAGTACTGCTAGCTTAAAACGGCTAAATTGAGATAGCCTAAAATGATAGCATAAAATAAGACAGCCTAAAATAAAAATAAAAGAAAAGAAAAAAATAAATAGAAATAAAAAAGATAGCCTAAAATGATTTTTGTGACAGCATGAGTCAAGTTAAGGGTAATTTCTAATAGAAGCAAGTAGTTATTACTTCATTCTTCAAATTTAGTAATTCTGTTGTAAAATGTAAAACTGTAAAATGTAAAATGTAAAATGCTAAATGTAAAACAATGTCTAAACGATGTGAAGAGAAAAAAGGAAAAAGACAAACCTGAAGCAACTGGGCCGATGTGACAACCGTATTTCATCTGGAACTCAAAACCCATGGTGTTTCTGTTGAACTGAGCAAGCACCTGAAGTGAGGTTTATTAGGCAAAACCCATGGTGTTTCTGTTGAACTGAGCAAGCACCTGAAGTGAAGTTTATTAGGCAAAACCCATGGTGTTTCTGTTGAACTGAGCAAGCACCTGAAGTGAGGTTTATTAGGCAAAACCCATGGTGTTTCTGTTGAACTGAGCAAGCACCTGAAGTGAGGTTAATTAGGTTGATAAGGTAATTAACTAGGTGTTTAACTATTTAAGAGTAATTAATCGAGTTATGATTTAAAATGATGAAATTGATGGAGTGAATTATCTATGTATGATCTAATAAGTTCGATTTACGTTCTCTTAGTTGTCGTTTATTTGAATTTATGAATTAACATCAGGTCATATAAAATGAAATAAACAACAATTTTTTATTAAGAACTTTTGAATCATCGTCGGTTTGATTTAAATTTTGGTTTATGATATTGTATGTATTATCGTTCGATTTATTTTCTCTACACTTTTTGATTTTAACTACAATGATCATATGTAGTTGTATTTTGGTCAAACTCGTAATTGTTTTCATGTAAGATTGAACGGCCATCGTTTGTGTTTTTAAGTCGATAATTTTATATTCGAGAAGTCAACACTCAGTCAACATATCTTCATTGTGCATTTGCCTTTCCTATTATCACAATAACGAATATACTTTAAAGGACGATACAAAATATTTTCTTCTGTTAAACGAAAAGCTCTGGGCGACTGCAAACAGTTGTAACAGTACAATTAGCAACTCGCGCTATTTTGCATCTCCGACCCCAGAGCTTCACTCCATTTTTCTCCCACGAAACCCGAGAAAATTTCAGAGCCAATGAAAACATGCGTACCGATCACATGACCATCCACGTCACCATTCCACCAATCACGAAACATCCAGTAACTCTAACGAGATGATTGCATGTTGCCGGTAAAGTTGCAAGACAACAAGGCACGTCATAGTACAGTATACCGCGACACTCAATTAACTGGAACCAGAGAGAGAGCTCACTGTTAATCGCGCATTTTATCGTCATAGTGACTGGAGGCTGTTCGGCAACATGCCAAACATTCTTGAGGTTCGTTTAACGAGATATTTAACTTGGGAGGGGTGAGATTTAGAGGGCTTGTCAATTGTCAAACCAAGCCATCATGTTGAGACTTATAACTTTACAACGCTCTCCTGCACTGTATATTGTACAGTGTACTGACTGTAGAATTAAAAGAGTACAACGTACAGCAAATCGTTTGATTTTCACATTACCATCACACTGGGCAGTAAACGGTTTATATTGTATAGTTTACTGTGTATAAAGCACAATGTTCACAGCAAAGTGCACAATGTGCATGAACATCGCAATCAGCATGTTCAGTCGACATTATCGCAGCAAGATAAAATATAATAATATCATGAGGTAGTCTCATAACTCATTGGGAATGACGGAAGTTTTCTAATTCGCCTGACCATCATATCTCGATTCACAAGAAATGTAGAATGATGAATTTTAAGAGCTCAATCTGGATATCATGGTACTTATAGACAAGGCTTCAGATGAACAATCGTCAAAGAGAGGGTAGAGAAAAGTGAGAGCTGAGAAGGAAGCTAAAAACGTCAGCACGACGACGACGCATTGATCTTACATGGGTAAGATATCGACTCATCAGACAGTTTGTAGAGGCAAGAAAATAAAATCCATAGTCTGAATTTGATATTAAGGAAAAAATTTAAGAATCTAAGAGATGCTTTAACAGATTTGTCGCGGTTTTGTTAGAGATATCATGTTTTTGGCGATTTCTTTTTTATTAGTGGGGTTAACGGCAACGCAAGGTTTGGGTAAGTCTTTTTGTAAAATGAAGAATTTTCGGGAGATTAAATTGTTTCTCGATCATAATCTAACCATAATCTGATTTATCTACACAATTAGATCCACGACCTTCAAAAATGTAGGCAAAATGCAAATTAGCTGTGAACTCTTCAAAACTTTATTTTAGATAGCACAGAAGAGCGCCTGTTTTCTCTGGTCGATGAGCACGGTGAAGAAATACACGGGGAAGAGTTGGGATTACTCCTATATAAAGGGGGAACAGTTTGCGATGATGACTTTAATAATAACTCTGCTGATGCTATCTGCAAATACATGGGGTACATAAAGAGATCTTATTGGACTCAAGGTGAAAAGTTCGATATCCAGAGTAACTACACTGTTAACCTTGACGACGTTGAGTGTAGCAATACAGAATGGGAAGATTGTATATACTCAGAAAAACACAACTGTGGACACAGAGAAGATGTGTTTCTGAGCTGCATTTCAGGAGAGGAAAGAGAAGACAATACATTAGGTATATGTTTGGATGTAACGTTTGTTGCCTGGTGTCTACGCCAGATTAAATAGAATATTTCTAATTCTTTGTAGGCTTGTTAGTAAGTATACTAAATCTCCCGTTTCAGAAACAGATATGTTCCAGTTGTCCAGAGAAGACGGAAGTTTAATTACGGATGAAGAAAAAGGATTTTTGTTGTACAATTCCAAACGTCTGTGCTACCAGTACCGATCTGACTTTGATATATTGACAGCTAATACGATCTGCAGATGGATGGGATTTGATGCAACGATTGACTATGATAGAGAACATCGCACAGATTTTGGAATTTGGTCGAATTATTACTTTCGATGTCAAGAAGATATAGATCGGCCCACTAATTGTACAAAATATCATCATAAAAACCGGTATGACTGCCAATACTTTGTACAGTTGAAGTGCAATAAATTCTGTTCACCAGGAATGTATCTAAACTTTGGAAAATGTGTTTACTGTCCGAAAAACACATACACAACCACTCACGGTAAACTAACATCATGCAAAGATTGCCCTGAGGGAAGCACATCACAGTTTAATGCTTCTAGCTGCATCTGCGACAGAGGGTCGTACTGGCAAGAAGGATCCTGCTTACCATGCACATCACAAATCTGCAATTGTCCCAAAGGTATGACCTGGAATGGAGACAATCTAGAAAGAGGTACCTGTGTACCATGTAAACCAGGAACATACCGAAGAGAAGACATGATGGTCTGTACGACATGTCCTTCTGGTTCTACTTCGACATGGGGACAGGACTACTGTCGCTGTACTGCTGGATTCTTCTGGGATGGAGCAGGTTGTGTAGAGTGTGGAGATGGCAGGGTTAGTCCAGCCGGAGCAAGAGTTTGTCAACCTTGTCCTGGTGACACAACTTCTAGTGATATCAACTCGAGCGAAACAACGCCTAGTAACAAATCATATTGTGATTGTCCGGATGGTCAGATCTGGACCTGGATAAATACAACGGCTGGACATTGCCGACTATGTCCCCCAGGCACCTACAAGATCTCTGAACAAGACCATCAAAGAACCAACATGAACTCTGTACAAGGTTCCTGCATACCATGCCCAACAGAAGCAACCTCCCTAGCCGGTTCTAGTAGCTGTCTCTGTCCAGCAGGCACAACCTGGTCGGATACAAAACTAAACTGTGACGACTGTAAACCAGGACAAGTCAGTCAGGCTGGGTCTCTAAAGTGTACTGAGTGTCCAGATGGAAGTGTCGATAAAGTAACATGTTCCTGTCGGATTGGTCATGTGTGGAGTTGGATTGAGAGGGAGAGAGGAGAGTGTCTTTGTCTCAATATCTCGCTCTGCCTATCTCAATCTGAGTCAGAGAATGATATTGATACTGCGTATGAGCACTCTTACATCTCTGATAACTTTATGTCGAACCCATTATTTGTTATTCTGGCTACAATATTGGGTATCATTACTATTGTTTTCGTTTGTTTTATCGGGCTGTACATAAGAGAACGCAAAAGGAATGGGATGAAGAATTCAGCGAAGGTACTCTTCAGACATGAACAACAAAATGTAGACAGTGCCACTGTAACAGTCCTACAAAGTCAATATCACGATTTAATTGTAGGACCACCGGAGCCAAGAATCGAAGATAGCTTCAGTAATGATGAGGTATATAACACACTGAATGAAACCACCCCATCCAGGAGGCAGGAAGGTCAAACTACTGCAACAAGGGATGAGATGTACAGCGATTTGGGAAATTCCAAACCTAATTATTCTGCTACCGATAGGGAGAAAGATGTTACGGAAGATTCCGCAGATAATCTTTACTCTCTTCCCTGGAAAAGAGAGACAGATAAATTAAGGGATGACACTGATGACTCAGTGTATAATACACTTGATGGAGAAGCTGTTCACAGCACAATTGATGAAGAAAAACTCGTTCAAGTATCGAAAAATATCAATAGAGATGATATGACGGATAACGTTGGGGACTATAGAGATGCAGAGGAAATATCGCAATGTTTAAAAGAACGTTGTGAAGTGTACAGCACGCTGAATCACCGGGAAAAAGAAAAAGTACATGAGGAGGAAGACGGGGAAGCTGTTTACACAAAACTGAACCGCTAATCTTTACAGTAAACAGTTTCGAACATGAAGGAAGATTTAATGATTCTGTTTTTTCTCATTTCTTTCTAGTTATTGTAAGTCAGTTATGGTAAATCTAAGATAGTGTTTTAGCGTGTCTTGATATTTGAGCTATGAGTTCTACTCAGTACTCATTTGATCACAATGTTAAATAAGAGTAACTAACCTGTCAATATAACCATCATATCAGTTTCATAGCGACATGGCCATATGGAATTAAAGTATCATTAACCTTTTTCTAAATTTAAACGAGGAAGCTGTTAACAGAAGACTCAACCATCAGTCCTCTCCTTGATGGTTGTAATATGTTTTGCTATTGAAATACTTGTATTGTGGTATTGTGAAATGATATGTAAGAGCTTGGTGTGTGTTGTTTGTGTTGTATTTTACTTGTTGTATCATTACTGTAATCTTTGAGACTGAGTGCAGTAATACTCCAGAAGATTGGTAACCTCATGGATGCTGACTTAACTCACTTGATCAGTAATCCCCTCCAACATATTTTTGTTGCATGCAGTTGGTTCGTTATATTGGAGAATAATGTTAAATCAATCATTGAAAGGATTAATAATAATGAGTGAGCAATTCATTATAGTTTTGGTGTACTTATTGCTTTTGTCACCAGCAATCGAAATTATATAATATTTGCCACCTTTTGCTATTAACCTTTCTTACTCTCAGCCATAGCTTTTTTATTCCACCCATTTTATCGTTAATATTTGCAACACTATTTAATTATCACAGCAATTTGCTCCGTGTTAATATGTTCAGAAAATGAATAAAAAACCAACAAAATTAATCAAAGCATATTAATATAAAAAGAAGGAGGTAAAGAAAAAAGAATTAGATGAGAGGAACATAGGATTTAAGGTAGTTTCTTTAATTGAACTAAACCTCAATGTATGAACTATGAAGTAAAATGAGAAATTTGTAATGTAGTCAGTACGTGCATACAGTGATAAAGTACTGTAGTCAGTACGTGCAAACAGAGGTGCAGTCATATGTACTGCGGAACATGAAAACATAGATATGAGAAAATACTAGTAAATAGAAATAATAAACTTTCTAAGAAGCTAAAGGCTAAAATTTATCACTGGATCACCTAGCAGAACCGTTTGCAAAATGTGGTGGCAGATTCTCACATAGGAACCGACCGGTCCAGAATTTTGGCCGCCGGACCGGAAACGGCCGGAAATGGATCTTATTTCCGGTTAGCCGGATTTTGCCGGACCGGAAACAGGTGTTTTATATCAAAAAATTTGGGTAGCCGGATTTGGCCGCAAATTCTATACTGGTCGTTTTTTGATGGATAATAAATTTTTGAAACTTAAAATTTGAGTGGGACTGGTTCCAGTTAGTGGAACTAGTCCCAGTAAGTGGGACTAGTCCCAGTTAGTAAGACATGTCCCAGTTAGTGGGACTGGTCCTAGTTAGTGGGACTGGTCCCAGTAAGTTGGACTGGTCCCAGTTAGTGGGACTGGTACTAGTAAGTGGGACTGGTCCCAGTAAGTGGGACTGGTCCCAGTAAGTGGGACTGGTCCCAGTTAGTGGGAGTACTAACGAGAGTCGGCTAACAAGTTGTACAGCTGGCCGCTGGGAAGATATCGGTTCACACGTTCCCAATCAGAAGAATCGATACAACAGCGGGCTTCGGTCACGTGACCTCTGTATTTCGTATAATATTGCGGGGTCACGTGACTAAATGAGAGCCACGTGACCTAATCTGTTGTCGCAATGTACAACTATACATGTCACATGAGTGCGTTCCACTGTTCCCACTAAGTGGGACTGGTCCCAGTTAGTGGGACTGGTCCCAGTTAGTGGGACTGGTCCCAGTAAGTGGGACTGGTCCCAGTTAGTGGGACTGGTCCCAGTTAGTGGGACTGGTCCCCCAGTAAGTGGGACTGGTCCCAGTTAGTGGGACTGGTCCCATTAAGTGGGACTGGTCCCAGTTATTTGATTTGAATTTTTTTTTTAATTTTGATTCGAAAAAATTTTATTTCCCGTTAAAATCCGGCAAATGGTTTTGAAACCGGGCCGGAACCGGAACCGGATTTTGAAGCCGGATATCCGGCCGGAACCGGATTCAGCCGGATATCCGGTCGGTTACTATTCTCACAGTTACCAAACCACCATTCCGGAAGGGCGTTTCTAAATGGGTTCTGGGAGTTCACCGATGATGGATCATTATGACATAGGTCCTGGGGCATAGTCGATCCACTGGGCCATAACTACGTTATTATCTTTGGAAGTACCAGCCTAGCGAACCCCCAGTACAGCTGGGTTTTCGGTACAACCATGCATTCAAAAGGAGCTCCAAGAAACGTTAGCCTCTAGGCAGACGAAGCCTTTACTGTTAATTCGATAAATTGGGAAGTTAGAATCAGCGCCCTATAACAAAAATGCGAAAATAAAGATCTTGACAGATCGGATATAAAATTTTTTCAAATTTTATTTCCTCACAGTCAACACAACATAATATTCCGAAGCACTCAAAACTTTATAATGGACTCACAGGAAATGAATTTTAAGAATATGGTAACGACCATGCGATATACTCTGAACTGTAAAATGTGACGATAAATATCCATTCTAATTTAAATTTAGCTTTCTGTTAGGGTTCTATTGCTATGTAAGGACAACTTCGCTCAGAGATGATGATTTCCCTTTTCCCCCAATCAGTCGATGTATCATGTAACACTTCTTTTCTGTAATAAAGAACTTCCGTATAAGCTATAAGGCTAGCCATTACCGAATCAGCATTAATAATGTCAATAAGTCCTCTCCAGTAACTCCATCTGTTGTAGATGGTATACCAGGATTTTATCTCGATCAAGAGATCAAGAGCCAGAGGTCTTTTTCTACTTTCCTGAGTTCTGTGGACATGAAGCAGCTGTTTACAAACTTATTCTCCATATATCAGCATAACATGCAATTAGGTCTCCTAACCTATAGTCCACACTCCACCCTGTGAGCATCTCCCGACCTAGTGTCCACCATGGTTTGCAGCCACTGACCTACAGTCCCCCGACATAGAGTCCCCCGACCTAAAGTCCCCCGACCAAGAGTCTGGCCCACGTTTCCGGTTGCCTCTTCAGGGATAGAGAAATATCCAAAATTAACTGTCTGTCCCACCTTACCTTACAAAGTGTACTTATTGGTACTGCCAACCGCACTAAGTGAACCTTTTCAAGCTTTGAACTGTCTTCCTGGTACTCTCCAAACAATCGATAAATCATCTTTACCGGCTACTGGTAGGATCGTATGAGACTGGGAAATCGAAAGGATTAACTGCGTTTAAACAAATGCACATAGTAAAAAAGTTTTGAAATTGTCGTAAAATCGTCAAGTATTCCAAATTTCCAAAACCATAATTCATGACATGCAATCCTCAACTTTACTCCTAACTAATAATGACTACCGAATTGCCTTACCTAATTATCTTCATAAACTTCAATCGGTGACATTATCCAAACAGACATCATCATCAAAGGAAGAGAAGGATGTAAAAAGAGTATAGATCTACGGAAAGGCTGGTTCTAACATAGTACTCACTATCAGGGCTATGTTCAGGCATCCCAGAAGAATAGGATAAAATTGCTTGGCATCTACTCACCAATCAGTTTTAACAGTTAATAAATCAGATCCATAGTCAGAGATATTAGAGAGAAATTCGAAAAGTTATTTCCCAGATTTGTTGTTCTTTCTATACGCTACCGATATTATGTTTATGGTGACCACACTTTTACTCTTGAAGTTGACGGCTCTGCAAAGTCTTTGTAAGTTGTTTGTGAGGTTTTAGGACAATAAATTTTCGATATCTAAATTGTCGTATCTAGACAGACAAAAACAAAAGTATATTTAATAGCACATGATCCAGGTATAATAAGAAATCGAAAATACAAAATATGAACATTTATTTGAACAAATGACCTGCCGTATATTTAGAATCAGCTACTTTTCTAACATCTCAAGAACAAGGCAATTAACCTACCGTTGCACCAAGACTTAAGTAGCATAATCAAACTTATCTACATTGATTTAGGACCTCTATTGGAAAAGCCTATTTCAGATAGCACAGAAGAGCGCCTGTTTTCTCTGGTCGATGAGCACGGTGAAGAAATACACGGGGAAGAGTTGGGATTACTTCTATATAAAGGGGGAACAGTTTGTGATGATTTCTTTAGTGATAACTCTGCTTCTGCTATCTGCAAGTTCATGGGGTACACAGGCAACCATATGTGGACATCTGACAATATTAGAAGACTAAATAGAGTTTTCTCTATCCAGAGTACTTACACTGTTAGCCTGGACAACGTTAAGTGTATCAATGCAGATTGGGAGGACTGCAGCTACTCAGAGGAACCCAATTGCCAGAAGGAAGAGGATGTATTCCTGAGCTGTATTTCAAGAGAGGATATAGATGAAGGTTTCATTTACTAGATTGAATTTGATATCTCTTTGTCTACTGTCTGCTGAAATTCCCAGTTCTCAATGAATTTTGCATTCTTGTTTAAGGTATTTCAAATCCCGTTTCAGAAACAGATATGTTCCAGTTGTCCAGAGAAGACGGAAGTTTAATAACGGATGAAGAAAAAGGATTTCTGCTGTACAATTCCGAACGTCTGTGCTACCAATACCGATCTGACTTGAATATATTTACAGCTAATACGATCTGCAGATGGATGGGATTTGATGCCGCTACTGACTACGATACAGAATATCGTTCATCAATCTTTGGGACTTGGTCAAGCTACTACTTTCAATGTCGACAAGATATTATCGGGTCACCGGAACTGTACGAAATTCCACCATGAAAATCGATATGGCTGCGCATACATGGCACAGTTACAGTGCAGTTATTCCTGTCAACAAGGAATGTTTGTTGAGAACAGAGCATGTCATGAATGTCCTGAAAACACTTACAGAGCCACTCAAGGTAGACTGACATCATGCCATGATTGTCCTGAGGGAAGCACATCACAGTTTAATGCTTCTAGCTGCATCTGCGACAGAGGGTCATACTGGCAAGAAGGATCCTGCTTACCATGCACATCACAAATCTGTAATTGTCCCAAAGGTATGACCTGGAATGGAGACAATCTAGAGAGAGGTACCTGTGTACCATGTAAACCAGGAACATACCGAAGAGAAGATATGATGGTCTGTACGACATGTCCTTCTGGTTCTACTTCGACTGAAGGACAAGACTACTGTCTCTGTACTGCTGGATTCTTCTGGGATGGAGCAGGTTGTGTGGAGTGTGGAGATGACAGGGTTAGTCCAGCAGGAGCTAGAGTTTGTCAACCTTGTCCTGGTGACACAACTTCTAGTGATATCAACTCGAGTGAAACAACGCCTAGTAACAAATCATATTGTGATTGTCCGGATGGTCAGATCTGGACCTGGATAAATACAACGGCTGGACATTGCCGACTATGTCCCCCAGGCACCTACAAGATCTCTGAACAAGACCATCAAAGAACCAACATGAACTCTGTACAAGGTTCCTGCATACCATGCCCAACAGAAGCAACCTCCCTAGCCGGTTCTAGTAGCTGTCTCTGTCCAGCAGGCACAACCTTGTCGGATACAAAACTAAACTGTGAGGAATGTGAACCAGGACAAGTCAGTCAGGCTGGGTCTCTAAAGTGTACTGAGTGTCCAGATGGAAGTGTTGATAAAGTAACATGTTCCTGTAAGATTGGTCATGTGTGGAGTTGGATCGAGAGGGAGAGAGGAGAGTGTCTTTGTGTTAATATCTCACTTTGTTTATCTCAGTCTGAGTCAGAGAATGATATTGATACTGAGTATGAGCACTCTTACATCTCTGATAACTTTATGTCGAACCCATTATTTGTTATTCTGGTCTACAATATTGGGTATCATTACT
>JH153107.1:2632-25302 GCA_000226015.1 Mnemiopsis leidyi
TGTCTGTCCACATCATGTACCTATGTATTTATAGTAAACAATTTAAACTAATTTTAAACTAATTTTAATTTTAATTGATCAACAATTACACACCAAAACGCACACACACAAAAAGTAGAAATATCCTTGAGATATTAATGCTCAGACACACTTAAATTTCAAAGAGAGAAAGTTAGTATGAATGAGCTCAAGTTATGTCTCCAATTTCGTACCAGCCCGGCCCTCGGTACATTTTCTATATGATATTTTTGACAGCAGTTGCTTTTCTTGATTGACATTGTTTTTGATAACTTACCATTCAATTTGTAGCCTTTTTTTCCAGAAGTCGGTGATGATAGAATTGATAATTGTAGCTGAGTTGCAATTTTTTTTTGAAATTTCTACTTCTTACTTCAATCAGATGCCTAACTTATTTTTTTGTTGCAGCCAAGTCTTTGAATACTCTTTTATGATGATAAAATCATTACAAATACCCACTCAAGCATCCTAAATGTTATCTTTATAGCGTTCCTCGATTCAAAGTTCTATCTTTATAGCGTTCACCCTTGATTCACTATCAGGATGCGTGGTTCAACGAGCGACTTCTGGAGGTGTCTCAACAAGTCATCCTTGCACACAAACACCAACCACACCTTCCCTAACCGTGTCCTACCAGTACTCGACCATACCTTTTCTTCCCTCGGAGCCGTCATCAACATCTCTCTCCTGCTTACCGTCCATGTCCGGTGTAAAAGACGTGGTTCCATATCCTCATCTTCAATATTCTGTGTGAGCATCTGCTTGGCCAACCTCATCGAGTGCATCAACTCGATCCTACTTTTTGGCTGTAGAGAGATAAGCGACAAAACCACTGAGTGCCTCTATGTAGCGTCAGGAATGCTAGATGTCGTACAATCAGTCCGGATAGGTTCCACCTTCCCTATATTCCTCATCAGACTTGCTTACGTTATCTCACCCCATACACTTGCCAGGTTTAAAGCTAGTTATGGCCGCTGGGAGAGGACTTATTGTAACATTTTCTGGGTATATGCTGCTATTTATATTGTTGGGTGCTTCAGAACATTCATTCGAATTAAGATGACTCTGACGGATTTTAACGAAACCGGATCAATTAAGTGGTGGAAATTTATGAATCACGTATCTTTTTGCCTTATTTTAGTGAATGGATTAATATCTTTGATAGGAATTGCTGTGTCTTTCTTTACAGTTTCTTATCTTATCACTGTTTTCTGCAAACTTCGCTGGTCAAAGTCCCAATCTAAGATTGTAAAAAATAACAACCATTCAATGTTGGATCACGACAATATAATCGCGGACTCAGTCAAATCATGCTTGAAACCCCTCATCATCCTCTTCCTTGCTGACTCCATCTTTAAGATTTACCGAGCTGTTCTCTCCGTGACAGCTCTGAAGATATACTTCTCTCCGGGTTGTTACCCGGCAGTCTTTGTCCTGATCCGCAACTACCTGGGTACCTCCACTAACTATTTGTACTCGTATCACTGTCTCGATGTCCTACACGGTATTTCCATTTGTGTCATCTTCTTTTTGCAGAAACCTTCGAAACAGACAGTTAAGTTTATGTGGAAGGTTTGTGGTCTTGTAGTGGTGTATCTGGCGGGTCGGTGGAGGAACAGGAACAGGAATAGGAATGATTCTTCTCGTGTGGGTTTAGAATAAATAGTTCCTATGATCAGAATTTATTCTGATTATAGGAACTAGTTAGCAACTTGAATATCAAAATCTTCACGTGAAAAAAAGCTGAATAAAAAGTATAATAAAACCATGAGTAATTAGGATATATCCACATTCTCATGGTTATATTATCCTTCTTCATTCAGCTTCGTTTTCTGTGGAAAATACAAATTCAGGTTGCTGAAACTGGCTGTTGTTATTTTTATTGTTATATTAGACTAATATGAAGTTGCTCAGACTAATTCAGTTCTAGAAACCATACTATGGGGTCTCCATTGGTAGTTAATAATGCCGTGAAACACTTTGACTGACTTTTTTCTATAAAAGAAAGAGTTTATCAAATTTTTGCTTAATGACGTGATAGGTATGATCCTTACAACATTTCTCTGTTCTCTGGTTCATTCCACTCAGTCACATTATTATTTGAAATAAAGGTGAACCCTTTGGTGCACATATGCAATATTATGCTATGGCGAATGAATCCTATGGTTAGGGTCAGTTGGTCCGCTTTTCCGGCTAGTCGTTTTCTATGGATATTAATGTGTTCTAAAACAGCTGTTGGATTGGTGGATTGGCAGTACTTTTTTGGGTTTTTAAGTTTTTTTTTGTTTTTGGCATAAGTATGTTGGACTTTTTGGGTACTGTGGAGAAAATCGTTGTTTCATTCTAGGCAAATAATCAAAGGCAATCACTATACCAAAATAAGAAGACTAATTTTTAATTGTAATTAAAACTCAAATAAGTAACTCATCGACACGAATGAATGCAATAAATGACTTTAATCCTCAAGCTATTATAGCCCCATGCTTCATGGCACTGTCAGAACGCATCAGCTTTCCGCCACAACACAAACTTCACCTTCCCGAACAAAGTTCTCCCTGTCGCAGATCATGCTTTATCCTTTCTCGGTGCTATAATTAACATGCTGCTATTACTGACACTCTTCATTAAATGTAGAAGATTTGGCACCGCACCTCTTTCATCGGTTTTCTGTGTGAACATTTGCTTTGTTCATCTTATTGAAAGTGCCAATGTTATCTTGCTTATCAAAAGCAGTGAGGCTCACTTTGTGGTAGGATCCAAAATTTTTACGGTTATTGCAAGTGGCGTAGAGGACGTGATACACTTCGTTCGAGGGGGTTTCTCCTCGCCTGTTTACCTGGTCCGACTCATCTATGTTTTGTCTCCTGGCAGGTTTTTACCGCTTCAGGAACGGCGCTTCAAACTGGAGATTTTCTTCTGTTTTTTCGTCTGGGTTGTAGGCTTCCGCATTGCTGGTGCGAGATTATTTATTAGGCTAAAGATAGTACATGATCCCGATCCTGATGAGCTAGGAAGAATAGCTTCTTGTCTAATTCTAGTTATTGAGATTATCTCTGCACTTGGCCAAATAGTCTGACACGCCTCTGTTATTTGCATGGCTAGACTTTTCTTTAGGTATCGGAACACTGAATCACATTCAAACTGTTCCTCTAATGTCACAGCTGTTTGAAGGGAAGGATGGTCTACATTCTGTGAGATCGGGACTTCAGATCCTACTTGCGTTCCATCTGACTGATATCGTGTTTTCCGTCTATCTTTACTTAATGTCTGTCCTTGCTTTTAAGTTTCACATCACCCCTGGCTGCTGGTCGGAGCTCTTCCTTGAAATCCGGAATTACCTGGGAACCCCAACAAACTTTTTGTACTCCTATCACTGCATAGACGTACTCCGCGGCATATGTGTCAGCACGATCTTCTTTCTGCAGAAACCGATGAGGCAAACAGTGTCCGGAATTTGTGCTGATAAGGATTGAGGAAGAACAGGTTAAGAGCTGTCCGGAATTTGTACTGATAAGGATTGAGGAAGAAGTAGGTAGGAGCAGCCAGAAATATCAACATGTCGTCCCCGGATCACTGAATTGCTGTCAGCCTGATCCAAGATTACTTCACTGTCAATAGGAAATAGAATTGTTTGGACGTGTTGCTCATTTCAGTTAGTAGTTAATGATATCACGATATTGTAGAATACTGAATACCAGCTCATTTTTGCCTGGGTATCGAGTGTCTTTAAAAGATCTGAAATTCGTTGTTTGAGTAGCAAACGGACATCCTACGGCGGCTCTTTCTGATCAGAAATGATTTCCTTTCACTCTTAGCTTAACATTGAATTCATTATTGATGAGCCAGCATTCCCGATGAATTCCTGAATGAATTCATTTTTGATGTGCCAGAATTCCTCATTTATTCCAATAACACACGCCCTTCTTTCTTACTTCTTACTGCCCTTCCCTGTGAAATTACCGGATTTGTCGGGTAAAATGCTGAAATCTTTCGAATCTTCTATTTGGCATTGTCACCTACCTTCTGACATAAGGTACAACACAAACTTCACCTTCCCAAACAAAGTTCTCCCTGTTGCAGATCATGCTATATCCTTTCTGAGTGCTATAATAAACATGCTGCTACTACTGACACTTTACATTAGATGTAGAAGATTGGGAACCGCACCTCTTTCCTCAGTTTTCTGTGTGAACATTTGCATTGTCCATCTCATTGAAAGTGCCAACACGATCCTGATCTTCAAGAGCAGCCAAGTTAGTTTCGATACTTGGCACAACTCCTATACTTTTGTGGCATCTGGTATTGAGCATACGGTCCATTTCGTTAGAGTGGCATTCATGTTGCCAATATACATCATCCGTCTATTTTTTGTACTCGTGCCACGTTGGTTTCATCTATACCGACGACGTCGAATTGCTTTTGCCAAGGTTTTCATCCTTATAATCTGGACCATAGGACTCGGCGTTGGTATCTCAAGTGCATATGCAGTGTTCGAGATAGAAAACGAAACTCCAAATAAAATAGCTTTCACGCTCAACAAGCTCGTCGTGATTGTTACCACGGCAACAGAACTGTTTCAGATGGTGGGCCTAACCGTGTCTCTCATTTCTGTTCTCTGTATGGCTAGACTGCTACATAAGTATCGGCCTTGTAACACTGCAACAGCTGGTGGGAATGGTAGTGGCACTTCCACCACCACCACCAACTCTCGGGGAAAACTGGTGTATGACTCCGTGAAGTCCGGTCTGAATGTCCTTCTTGCTCTTTACCTCACGGATCTGATCTTCTGTATCTACAGCACACTGTTCACTGTAGTCACCTTGAAAATCTACACCAGCAAGGGGTCCTGCATTCCCGAAATATTTGTGGGAATTATCAACTATTTGGGTACACCGACTAACTACATATACTCTTATCATGCCCTCGACGTTCTTCATGGTATTTCCATCTGTGTCATCTTCTTTTTGCAGAAGACTATCCAACAAACTCTAAGATTTATGTTTCTTCGTACTGTTCTTCGTACTGTAATATTAATGAAAAAATTATTGAATAATGTGTGCTCACGGGCCACTGGCTTAATACAGAAATGGACGTCGTAACCTTTATGGAGGAGTCGGAAATATTTTCTATCACATGACAGTGTTTCTTTGAATTGATTGGTCGTGTTTGACTCCTCATTGGTCAATCCCTGCCACGTGATGGTAAAAATTTCCGACTCCTCTCCAAGAATTCTGTCGGCTATTAGTTAAGTAGTCAATTATCAAAGTGATTATTTAATTGGTAGATTAAATTGCCAAATATATTGCGAAGTTGGTGAGTTTATGTGTATTGTGTATTAAAGAAAAAGTTTCTATGCTTGGTACGGTTACTAGGTGGACAATGGGCATTATCAATATTGGTCAGATAGGAAGGAAATATTTTAGAACTTTCTGTTTTGCCGGCTGATGATTTCTTCTGTATTGATAAACCTTTTTGAAGTTTGTGACCACGCTGGTATAAAACTAAAATTTAGTTTTTAAATTTAGTTGTTTCGAGACATTTCTGTCGACTTTGGCATGTTATTGTTTGGAAATCGCTGTTTGACTTGTTTTTGTAATCAATTGTTATTTGTTAGATCTCCATTTCTTTATTTTGACAAGGTTATTTTTCACTTCGTTATTACCTCTTTTGTCGAGACAGCTATTCCTAACTCCAGTGATCAACTTAATATACGTAGCATACATAAGTCAATTTATATAGGGAGAGTTTAGGGCTTAAAATCCAAATAAAGGTTAAAGCCAAAAATATGTGGCTGAAGTTAAACAAGTTTATCACCGAAACATTCGCTCATGGAGAAGTGCTCAATGAAAGATTACCAACATAAGTGGTTCCCTTACGGAATTCCGACTTTGACGGAATTCTGACTGCACAGTGCACTGAATTCCTAATTTAGGAATTGAGGTAGTCGGAATTCCGTCAAATTCGAAATTCCGTGCGTGTGCCACATAAGTTTTTAATGTCGAGTTGATAACTAAATCTATACCCCTCTCAGATCAACGAGCAGCACCGCGGAGTTCCAGTATCTATGGGACTGCTTGATTACGGACGTCGAACTAACTCGAGATGTCAACGATGCAAAGGTACGTTTTTTTGGTATTTCTGCAAAAACTGCCTGTGTCCCACACACCATCATGTCACCGATGTTTTTATTTGAATTACTTAATGTAAAGTAAGATTACCTAAAGTAAGATTACCTCAGAACGTATTTTTTAAATTAGTAAAAAGATATTCTTTCAAGTGGAATACAAATAGAGTGATGATTGACAAAATTGGGCCCTTAAAAAGATGTTTTGGATCGTGATCTCACCAACCACGTTTAAATTCTCGCCATTCTTAGAGTTCCATCCCGGAAGAGACACCTGAAGAGTCTGAAGGATCACAAGCGCTGAGGGATGACTTGCTTCTCCTGGAAAAGATAGACAGCCTCCGCATGCAACTCAAAGGAAGTTACACGGTAATAAACTATGACTTTGGTTCATTCGAAATCTAGAGCGTTTTCAAAGCATTAAACTTGCTTACTTTCACCCTTTAATAATAGTGAAAACTTGATCTCCTGTGATGTACTCAACAACTAAGGACCAGTAGTTCCCCTCACTTAATTCCTTACCCGAGTCTCCTTTCCTTACCCGACTCTTACAGAACATAAGATTCGACAAGTTGGCCGAGGTCCAAGAAAAGCTGCGACGTGAGATAGCAGAGAGACAATCGAGTGAGGAAAGTAGACGTGGTAAAACTCTTGATGTTACGCGGCCCATCAAGTAAGTTAACTGTTATCTTTCTAAGTAAAATATTAAATACCCTGATCTGATTCGTATTCTCCTAGTTTTGTAGGGAGGATTTGTCATTTTTTTGGTTTGTTCCAGGTAAATAATTAAATCAAAAAATAAACCTTTCTGGTGCTATTATCGAGGAATCATGTCTAATCATTTCTCCGATATCTCCTTTTAGATTAATTGCATCACTTATTACCTTAATAACTCCTACTCTCAGTTCGCCGTGCACTACAACGCAGTTCCACCGCTTCCTCTTCAGCTCAGTAGCTAAAAGGTCCTCATGGTCCGAGGATTTTGTGCGACGTCAGGCCATGATGCGTAAGTACCTAGGTAATACACAGGCGAGTTTTTAAGTGGCATGTCAGATCATGGATGTCGGGTTGCAGTGTTTCCTCCGTCAACCCAATGATTTCTTGATTGGGTGTTGCCTCTTTGGGACCGATGTAATATCTTTCATCAAGGTTTTAGTGAGATGAGGAAAAGTTTTTGAGATTATACTAACCTTTACTTTTGGATGCAATGATTGTGCGTTAAAATAACAAGCCCTGATGATGGCATGAATTGGAATGATCATAACTGGATAATTTTTTCTTATCGGGATTCAGGCTTTTAGTAAATGTTCAAAATGATATTATCATCTTTCTGTAATGATTAATGATTTATTAACTTATCTTGTCTTTACATGAACTTACACAAATGAAATAAGAATTTTTTCAAAAAGGAAGCATTTGTTATAAATTAAATCAACTAGATCACGATCAGTACCAGTTAACACCTTCAACCTCTCAGAGCACACCAAGGACTTAGACTGGTGTCAGATTGGGGAGAACGAAGTTGTACCCCAAGAGAGGCTGGCAGTTTTGTTGCCCGTAATCAAACACATGACCCCCATCGGGCTTACCACCCCAAGCCAATTCTCGGTAGGTGTAGTTGGAAAATTTGTTTTGTGTCGTTGTTGGTACTTTTGAAGCACAAACTGCCTGCTTTTTCTTTGAGTCTCATATTTTTTGTTGGAGTATTTATTTTGTAATTAGGGAAAATTCTGCGAAACCGACAAAATTGCGCAAATTAAGAAATCAGATATCGCAAGTTCCCTACAGACCAAAAAGGAAACCTCGTTACAACTCAGCAGTTACCCCTACACTTTCAGGTTGAGTGTGCGGCAGTTAACGCTGACTTCACCTGCCCTGTAACGCAAGACATCCTGTACCGGATAATGAGTGCGGGAGACAAGTACGAAACGTACGCTAATGTTAGGGAGGCGGACGAGATTCCCATTCTCCCACCCGGTAAGGACCAGGTAGAGGGGCAAATATCTGAGTTAACCCCGTAACGTTACCGTGTTTTATTTTCAAGTCCATTCAACTTAGTCACGTTATCAGTTGGAAATGAAGGTGCACGTAAGCAATAGGCTATGACGATTAGATATTGAGTTAAAATCAATCTGTCCGCTTTCCCAGCTAGAGAGGCAGATATCTGAATTAACCCCCAGTAAGAAAGCTTGGGTAGGGGAAGTTCTTGGGAAGTTCAGGGGAATTTTGGAGAGGGTTGGGAAGTGTGGTTTTCTAGGCGTTCTTACCTCTACAATTAGGAGGTTGGTTAGTCGGTACAACTTGTCCGTACAGACACGTAGCTGTGTTTCCTCCCAGGTTGGTGTATCCTCCAGGACAGTTGAGTGTCAGAGTTGTACCGTGTATAACCGGTAGTGCCGGTACCATCACAATGTTACTCCATGTTGAGTCTTGGGTAGTGCACTCTACTTCTGAAATGAAGTGTATTCTATCTAGGCCATAAAAACTAAAAAGTGCAGTTCGCTTCAAGATGAACAGGTCTTACTTGTAGCTTCGAATTTAATGTAAGGATATTCCTTTAAAAACTAAGAAACAAATATTATTGTGTAAACAACAATTAATAGTAACGTGTCCAGCGTTAAATTTACCCTCCTTTCCGATAACCACCATTTCGAACACATCGAACCCAAATTAACTTTCTCCAACTTGACGGTGTCTCCGTATCTACAGTCTAAGACAGGAGACAGATCAGATACTGCTCCCTCAGTACTGACTGTCAGGGTGTAGTAACTACAGTAGATACCCACACAGTCACTACAGCCGTTATTACTGCAGGTCCAAGTGAGGTGGGGACCAGTATCTAAGTGCCATATCACTTTCTGACATGCTGTAGATATATCATTTAACATAAACACTGTGATAGGGTTCGCTAAGTCATTTTAGGTAATACGTAAATTTAGCTTGTCTTCTAATTTGGGATTTATTTTTACATGAAGCTAGAATCACAAAAACTTGTAGATTTGAAGAATACGTTACACGTTACAAGCAAGGATGTAAAACCTGCCAAATCTGTACAAACGTAACAAATTAAGACCAGCAAATTCAAGTTTTAACGGACCACTGACTTGTCAACGAGCCTCAGCAAATTTAAAACAACCGTACAAAAACTGATCTAAAGGGGGGGGGGTGTGGACTGTGGGTGTCTGCTGTAAAAGTGAGTTAAAAGAGAGATGAGGAAGTTAGGGTTGGACAGATCATAGTTTTCTGTACATATGCTCGATCTGTTTTTAGTCTAGCTCGGATAACTGCTTTTGTGACCTTCACAATTCTTTAATGTTTGTTTAATGTTATTGATTGTTTGTTTAATGTAATTGATCTTGTCTGGGCTTACACCCCTCGCCTCGACCAGTCCTTACACCACTAACACTTCACCCACATAAATATCAGCAGACACGGCTGCATCTACACATCGTTTTAGAGAAATACTTAATACTTCGATAGTCTTCCCAGTCTGTTGAAATGAGGACCCCGGAAAATGACTCAAACTGTAACGAAAAAATTTTTTTTAAAGCAATTAAGCAGTGGGATTTCTGATTGTTATAGAGTTGGGTCGTGTCACATTGTCACAATTTTTTCCTAAGGGAGTGAGCCACTTGCATAGATATTATATATAAGTAGAGGACAACATCTGGGACCCTCAACAGCTATTAAAGTTGAGAAGCCCCTCGATACTCGATAGTCAGTCAGCTAGCAAGCTATTAAAGTGATGTTTTCCAAATGACTACGCTTGATTCTTTGATTACAGAGAGTGTTGCTTCGTAAGGGATTGTCCCAATGTTACGTTATTTAATGTAAGGCAAATTAAAACGTAATACTTATAAAGGAGACATTACCTAATATGTTATTATTGTCTTGTTTAGGTGGAGCACCATTACGGGATACCCCTCTCTACGACGAAAACTTGACTCCCACCATCCCGATACAACCTCTAACCTCACAACCTCAAACCTCGGTAGCTCTAACCTCACAACCGCAACCTGCAGAACCTCAACCTGCAGAACCTGCTGACTCTCATTCTTCTAGTGAGACTTCCTCAGTGAGACCTGCTCTACCTCGCATCATCGCACCTCAATCCAGGTGTGTAGTTTTCTTCTCAAGCTAATTCCAGACAACATTCTTTGATCGAAATACAACCTTTTAATACTTTAACACCACTATTATACAAATAACTTGAGGTTCTCTAAAGATGATATTAATATGTATATGAGTTGAAGATTTCAAGAACCAAATAATGTAAGCTGTTTTATTTCGTTTCTCCTACCAAAACTAAGTAAAAACAACCTTTAGTCATCCACACGTAATATTGGATTATTTTCTGTTCATCAATTTTAATTTTAATTCTGTTACCCCAAAACCACATTTACATGTTACAGATCCCCCTATGCGATCGACAGCGTGAGTGCTGCTGCCCCCCTCACCGATACCACCCGCTCTGCGCACACAGCCCACCCCCGCAACTCGTTCACAGTCCTACGACAGTGCGCTGGTTCAACAGCGCGCACAACCCCAGAGTCTCGTGGAACACGACGGGGAGAACGGTCCACCGCCCTTACCGGGTTTGTTTTTTTCTTTTCTTTTTCTAAATACTATAATTAGGACTATAAAAACTATAATTAGGACTATAAAAACTATAATTAGGACTATAAAAACTATAATTAGGACTATAAAAACTATAAAACTATAATTAGGACTATAAAAACTATAATTAGGACTATAAAATCTATAATGAGGACTATAAAAACTATAATTAGGACTATAAAAACTGTAATAAAGACTAAGGTGTCGTAAATCTTGCCGCACCTGAAGTTTCCTGAATTTAACCTTATATCAAACTGTGTGTGGTCTGTTGTTATGTCCTCCAATTTCAGGAAACCATCCTCTAAGAAACAACCGTCAATCGATAATAGGTGAGTATAGTAGTAAGTCCTAGCACTGGACGCTAGACTTTAACCTTCATTCGGGAAAATTTTGATTGCCAATATATATCTCATCTCGTATATAAGCGACAATCAGATGAAATGGGCCCAATCACTTTGATTTCAAAGTTTTGTTTGAACAGTCAAGTAGGCAATTACTCCTTCAGAAATGATAGAGAGTGTACCTAAAGAGTTCAACATGGACGACAGAGAGACGACTGAGGATTTGTACGAGACACCATACGAGATAAGCATGCTGAGGGTAAGTTGTGCATAATACTTGTATAATGTATAGTTGTGTATACTTGTATAATGTAGAGTTGTGTATACTTGTATAATGTAGAGTTGTGAATACTTGTATAATGTATAGGTGTGTAATCTTGTATAATGTATAGTTGTGCATACTTGTGTATTGTATAGTTGTGTATACTTGTATTATGTATAGTTTTATCTGTACTTGTATAATGTGTAGCTGTGTAAACTTATATAATGTATAGTTGTGTATACTTGTATAATGTATAGTTGTGTATACTTGTATAGTCTGTATTTCATACTTGTATAGTCTGTATTTGTGTAAGTCTGTGTGGTTGAAAGGCGTGTATTGAGACTTGCAGAACATTAAACTTCTCCCTGATATATGAACTGTGTTGACTTACTCAATAAAGGTAGTGTAACTTCTGTTGATTTCATCACTGAACTGTTCATATGTTCAGGAGGAGAAGAGGAAGCTGATGAGAAGTATGAGTGTAGACGAGAACCTTCTAAATAGTTCTACTGAAATTCTCCAGACTAATGTAAGTATAGTACTTGTATAGAACCAATCAGTCTGTTCATAGGATACTATAGACTTACATCTTATTGGTTTAATTTTTAACTCAGAAGTTTAACAATATACGTATTACGTAACTATATTAGTATATTCTATAGAGAAATTGATGCAGCAAACTTGACTAATCTATCTGGACATGTTATATAAAAGATTTACCAGAGATTCTCCTGAACTTCAGGGAGAAAACGAGCGAGACAACAGTTCAGCTACCCAGGACTCAGATCTGGAGTCCTCACTAGAACCTCTCTCTCTAGACGTTACTCAGAACATTCCAGAAGATGAGACCGAGCTGCCGCCAGGCGCCATTGTGTCGGGTCCTCTCTCTCGGTTTGAGCATCTGAACTTGGCTGAGTTTCCTGATGACAGTTTCGTGTTGGAGCTGACTGAGAGCAGAGAAATTTCTAGTTTTATAGCAGTGAGTTCCGTTATAATATACAGTAACACTAAGTTAGTAACTAAGCATCTCAACTCTAGAGTAGAGACTAGAGGGTAAGCCCAGGTTGGTTTTTTAGTTCTAGTCCCTTCTCACCTGGGAGTTACATTATCTGAGACAAGAGAAATAACCTAAGTTTTACCCTCTTCTCGGAACACATAGAAAGCTGAGGACTGAATACTGACATAAGTTCACCCCAGCCAGGAAAAGAAAGCATGACAACTAAGCCGACAGATACTAGTCCAGGAGGACCTCTACTGGTTGACAAGTACGGTCAAGTTTACACGGACAAGATAACCAGTCTTATATCCGGGTAAGGAGATAAAACAAGATACCAGGTTAAGCATTTTCTAGGATTACTTAAGGTTCGCATCTCTTTGTTGTCAGCACTGCGAGCCGTCTCATAGCGAAGATGTGCCAGGCCTGGCCGACCTGCAACAGCCGGGGATCGAACCCCGGTCGGCTGCTTGGAAAACGATACTGTAACCATTGTATCAACCAGGCCGGTATCGACAATGTTACCTGGGGAGGAGCCGGTTAAAGTGTCAGTGTTACCTGACTTTGATCGTTCTGTAGACGAGTCTCTGTTGGAGTTAGAGAGTGAGGATGAGGATGACACCCCTGCTACAGCTAACATGTAAGTTTGTTTGTTTGTTTGTTTTTTTGTTTGTTTGTTTGTTTGTTTGTTTGTTTGTTTGTTTGTTTGTTTGTTTGTTTGTTTGTTTGTTTGTTTGTTTGTTTGTTTGTTTGTTTGTTTGTTTGTTTGTTTGTTTGTTTGTTTGTTTGTTTGTTTTTTGTTTGTTTTTTGTTTGTATTTTTTGTTTCCTCCTTTCTGCTTGACTGTTTGAGTGTTTGGATCTGCCTCGAACCTTTAATCCCCCTATACGGCAGGTACGACAGCCAGCTAAACCTAGTCACATACAAGACAGCTGCTCCAGACAGTTTTAACTCCTCCTACTCAACAGAAACTCCACCCAACAACTCAACCGATAACACTCCTGTGGTAACTACCGTATATTTTGACATGGTTCCAAATAATCAAGACAATTAGAGATCGAAACTTTTCAACATAAATATTGACAGGTGACTCGCTCCGTCACCCAAAATTCCAAACTATTTTTGCTTCAACTGTACAACAATGAACGTTAACGTTTAACCCCCCCCCCTCCCCTGGCTTAACACTCCACCCCTGCAGGCACTACCACAGATCCAGGTCCCCATATCAGAAATGTACCCTGAACAGACCGCTACTGTTACTGACAGTGTTTACGAAAACTTCGCCAATACCACCCAAAAACTAAGGTAGTCTACATTTTTAGATACCTGTACTTACCACTTTTATCTGTTCGAGATCTCATTCAAATGAGATTTCCTCGTTCTGTATTTATCAATATTTAACCTAATGGTCAGCTATTAGACATGTTCACGTAGAAACTTTGCAGAACGAAAGTAATAAGAAGAGAGTCGAGTAAAAGATCCATCAGCAGAGGACCTAAAGTTTCACAATCACAGATATCTCTCGCTTCGGACGACTGGCTTGAGAGAGACACATACGAGAATATCAACGAGGTATTTTCGGGTCCGGGTGTTTTGTCCAAAAAATTATTAATCAATGCAATGATAAGCTAATGCACAGTGAAGACTTGCAAATATATTTCAAATGATGATATCTGATTCAACAGGAAGGAGAAGAATTTGAGTTGAAACCAACTGATGTATTTTTGTGTGGACACGGACAGAACGGGAATGGGGAAGTACGTTACTTTATTGTTAACATTTACATGTACTCCTGTATATAAGGGAGATATATCTTCCCGCCTCTTCATTTTTTCCCGCCACTAATTAGTGATTAAATGTGCTATATGGTTTTATCAGCATTTCATAGTAGATAAGATATCCATAATACTACATTATTGCGTGATACGTCTTCAAGTGTGAAAGTTTAACGGCAGTACATCTTCCCTAAAACAATAGTTTTAGGAAAGATGTAATATATAGTAATTATATAGTAATATATAGTAATTTTGTAGTAATATATAGTAATATATAGTAATTATATAGTAATATATAGTAATATATAGTAATTATATAGTAATATATAGTAATTTTGTAGTAATATATAGTAATATATAGTAATTATATAGTAATATATAGTAATTATATAGTAATATGTAGTAATTATATAGTAATACCCCACCCCGCCTACAAACAAGACATCACTAAACAGTGCACTTCAGATCGTAGTGCTTAGACTAGCGGAGCCAACACCCCATATAGCACTGGATATCCCCCTAAAAGGAAGTCAAGTACTGTGTTGTCACATGGTGCCTGGCCGAGAAAATACCCTCTGGGTCGGGACTCAGGACGCAAGGTCGGGATCTAATTACTTGTTCTGATTATCTTGCTTGATGTAAAATGTGTGGGGTGAATAGGTAGATTAATTTTTCTTTGTTGATTCCCCGTATTGCTGATGACAATTATGAAATTTTATCGTCTTTAACCTGTGCGACATCTGATGGAGGAATGAAATTCTCACGAAAGTTGATACGTCCGTGCGAGTAAATACGGTTAATCATTATCGGTTGTTAGAAAGTCACGTACCGAATTATAACTGTGTGTGATAATGCGATTCTGGTGTCTCCTAGCGTGGTCATTGCACAAATGCTGTCCTAGAGTTCGGGATTATTAGACGGAACGCGCGGTGCTCTGATAATGACACAAATGGATACAGTCCATCGGCGCGCGGCGTAATTTCGCATGTTTTCCACGTGTGTACCGTGTGTGTCCGTCTCATTTAATAATTAATCTTGTCATATTCCGTTCTTGCATAATATTCAAGTACATAAGCATAATATTCCGTTCAATGTTAAGGTGTTTTGTGATGCCACATTTTCACGTACGCGCTATTCAAGTAACAATGAAGTTGTTTCAGATTGCTGGTCTATCAGATGTCAGATCCAAGCTCAACGTTGCTGGAGCGGGACATGGAGAAAGGTAACGCATTCCACAATTCCACATTTAATACTAGCTCTAAAATCGGAGTAAGCCAGTGTTTCCCAAACGCACTGCCATAACATATTCCACAATTAAACATCCAATGCTAGTATTAAAATCGGAGTAAGCCAGTGTTTCCCAAACACACTGCCATCTCACGCCCCCTGCTAAATGCTCATCTGTTTATTTATTCTTTTTCTGTCTTGTTGGTATATCTCAGGACTCAGATATTTTACATGTGGAATGACCGCGATAACTGTTATGCAAATCTTTTCGGACAAATTGAATGACATTAATAAACTATTTCATTAAACAGTTAACTCTCTTTTTCAGATCTAGGGAGTGCAGGCCCTGTCATCTGTATCTCTCATATCGAGGATTCTGTCTTCGTCGGGACTTCAGAGGGCTACATCCACGTGTTCACTAGAGACGGTGAGTTAATTGATTAGATTAGTAAGCTAGTAGTATAAACCACCCTATCCATGTACAAAAGTTAGTTCAGTTTCTTTCTGATTTTGTAAGCTCTGTAGTCTGTACTATACGCTATTCTATTCACGATAGCACTCACTACTGTATTCGCCATTGAGTTTTAAATCGTTCCGTTTCTAGAATCTCATATAAGTGGAAGTGGTGGTAAGAATAATATGTTTTCCGTCACGTGTAACTCAGATCTTTCAATTTGATTCAACAAAATATCCTTAGTAGACTTTTGTGATTTGCTTTTGTGTGGATTGATTACTACCTTTCATGTTCAACCTTATTAAAATGCACTGTTTTCTTTATGAAATGTGGAATAATTCCTTATTCCACGAAATGTTGACCTATTCCACTTGACTACCGCCAGCATTATCACGTGACATATTACTATATAACACGTGACATGATCAACACAAGTCACAAACTTGACAGTGTCTGTAAACGAGTGGTGTGACAACGAGCCGCTATCCAAGAAACTCGGTAACAACTCGATCTGTACAATGCTGCCTATCGGGGGGCAGATGTGGTGCAGTTGCGGATCTCAGATATTTGTCATCTCCCCGGAAAACGTGACTGTTGAGGTGAGAGGTGTTGTTTTAACTAACTTCATATAACTTCAGTCACATTCCGCTTTTTTGTGTTCTGGTTATCCGTAGAACAATTAGTTTCCTTCTTATGAGACCTTTTTTGGGCAATCACTGATTAAGATTTATGGTTCTTTGACTCGAAATTTAAATTATTTTCTTAATTTTTAATTGTAATGGATCTGGTATCTTGATGTGATTTTTTACTTTTTCTGTCAAGGGTCAAATTATCATACATTAGAAAGATAAAGTCACGCGTCAGAAAGTCACGCGCTAGAAAGATTAAGTCACGCGTAAGAAAGATAATGTCACACGTAAGAAAGATAAAGTCACGCGTAATTAAGATAAAGTCACGTGTTAGAAAGATTAAGTCACGCGTTAGAAAGTCACGCGATAGATCAATAATGTCACCCGAGAACATCATATCTTATGAAAATAAGATTAACGAACTTAACGCGATTAAATTTCAGCACCTATTTTCGACACACAACAACACATCAGCCCAAGTGTACAAGATGGTGAACAGCGGAAGTGGCGTTTGGCTGGCAATACGGAACAGTCCGGTGATCAGACTGTTCCACGCTAAAACTGGGGAACATCTAGAGGACTATGACATCAGCACTGTTGTTCATCACCTGTTTACTGGTCGGTATTGGTAGCTGTTCATGTTGCAAGTTTAGTTTTGTACCAGCCTTGTTTTGATTTGATGACTTCGATCGGATTTATTGTATTGAGTATGGAAGGCCCTCCATTAATTGTCAAGTTTAATCTAAATTGTAATTTGTCGTTATTCTACGGAGTGAGTGTCACTATTAGTGAAACTAACATCTTACTTTATTATTAGTGACACTAACATCTTACTTTATTATTAGTGACACTAACATCATTCTCTATCTAGGTTCACACAACTCTTCTAGAAGAAGGAGAGCGGAGAATGTAAGAGTTACTGCACTTTTAGCGTCGTCCTCTACCGGGGCTCTGTGGATAGGTGGGTACTGTCACGTGTTGCGTTACGTGTTGCATCACGTGTTGCATCACGTATTGCGCCACGCGTTGTATCACGTGTTGTGTGACGTGTTGTTTCACGTGTTGTCCTACGTTTTGTAACGTGTTGTGTTACGCGAAGTTGCGACATCTTTCATCGCTTTATTTAATTTACATATTTTATGTACATTTACTCTGATTTAACATATTCACACAGCTGCTTATCAAATTTCTCATAAAATGTATGTAAATTCCTTAACTCCTTCCTACAGGAACATCGTCCGGTGTAATAGTGGTTGTTCCTATCGCTAAACCGCCCGTGGCTCCTAAAATCTGCGGCCCGCCCTTTCTCAGCTACATGGGTCACTACGATGGAGTCAGGTAAAGTTCATCAGCAGACCCGTTAAAAATCTCCAAAAGCTTTTTTGTGGTTCATGTTTATAAACATTGCAACATTACCTAGACTATTACAAAAAGTATATTATATATAATATGCTTTTTGCAAAAGTCTAGGGATTGTTGTCTGACTTTGTCCGACCCTCATTCGAATCCCGGAGAATAAAATGACGGGAGGGTGCGCGCTGCTGTACAAAGGGATTGTTGCACTTTCATTCTTTAGCCTGTAGACACTGCACCGGTCCCATATTTTATTTAAATCGGCGTGTTTATTTTCAAGACATGTCTAGAAATAAACAAAATTAATTCGCTTCATTTTCAATTTCAAAAGCACTCTATTGTCAAAGATGCTGCTTTTTACATACTTTTTGGCCAACATAAAAGGTAGCAAAATATCAATTCTAAAATATTTTATTGTCTCGCAGCACGCTCTACAATTCTTTCCAATACTCCTTCTCCACGTTGATTTCTATCTCCAGCTTGTATCCTGGTGCAGGGAAGTTGCTAGCGTCCCCCGACACGTAAATAGCGTAGTTTCCGTAGACGGGCCCACTGTTAAATCTCCAATCGTCACCATGGTCCGTTCCCTGCACCATGATGGGATTTGTGCGGAAGTTACAGCGCGGTATCGCACAGTCTTGTATGTTGGATATCTCATGACTCAAGAGCGGGTTCACCTCCCGCCCGTTCAGAGGGTCACACCCGAAATGGTTGCCAAGTCCGTGAGTGTTATCATCGTTATGGTGTCTGGGAGAGAGATTACCCCCTGTCAGGACTATTCTGTGACCGTTGTCTGTGTAGACCCAGTTAAAGGCCAGATCGCCTGCTACAGAGAACACCGTGTCATCTTCCAGATGTTGAGCGTGTGAGCTGTGAGCTGATGGTCTCTTGGAGTGGTCCTCCCTCCGTTACCACCCATCTTCCTGGGTTTATCTCTCTGAATCTGTCCAATAGAGATCTGTCGGGTCTCTTAAACCGGAACACTTTGACTGCATCCACCTCTCCGGCTTGGTGTCTAACTAGAGCGATGTAGTTTACTGGGTATCTCCACACTGCTCGGTTGAGGAAGTCTTTAGACAGTGCCTCCGCATACGTTCCTATGAACCTGTCGTCCACCCACCCGGTTGTATAGTCCATGATGTGACCGTCTGATGGGTTGAGGTTCATCCCCAAATGCCAGGTCGTTAATTTCTCCGTCGCACATACTGCTCTTGTCGTCAGCGTCACAGCCACCAACAGAAGAATCTTCATATTTAGTAAGAGAATAGAGTTGTGTTGGCCTGGCCTTATACCTAGTGTGAAAAAAGGGGTGAGTCTAAGGGCAAGGCGGTCCGCTGTAGGACTGCTCATGGTTCAGGCGGGGCATACCTATCACTAACCTTGTAAGGTGCACCACACCACACAAATTATAAGTACAACACGAGTCTTAACGAACACGTGGCCAAACTCACTATAAATCTGCTTATCAAATATATCAGATTGAAACGTATACTGTTCCTATAGCAAGAGCAGAAACATGATATTTATATTACATGTGATCAGCAATTATCGAAAGAACTACCTTAGTCCAAAAAATGACGAGATTTTAGAATACATTTTAGGTACGCAAAATTTTTGAGATTATACTTGGAGTATAAAAACACGTATCTCCGGGAAATAAGGGCGAATAGTTTATCTAGATAAAATTAAGAACAATATGACAGAAGATCAAATAATCCCTCCTGGAAAAAGGTAACGTACCGCAAACTAACTTTTCCGGAACTACCTCCCAAAAGAGAGCAGGCCAGTCATACTGCAATGCAACGCAACGCGTTACACTGCCACTATACCGAAAATAGCCTTTCCACAGGCAATATCCTAGTGATAAATACACTGCGAACATAAAATGGAAAGTACTTGAAACATAGCTGGCCGCCCAACCGTTATTCACTAATTACACCATACAAAATCTGACAGGTGCTAAAGATAGTGATAAGGCGCTTGCCTCGTTAGCCTTCTCCAAAGTTTTCATTCGTTTTTTAATGACATGACGCCTGCTGGTCTCTGCTAATTCTATGGGGACAGCGAGAAAAATTGAATTTGTGAATTTAAAACTAATTTATGTAAAGGACGCGACGGCAACGTATTTGGGATTTTTTAAATTTCTCTGAAACGGAAAGGTTTTTCGTTCTACAACTTATGAAAAATGATACCTTCGCAGTGTCATTCTTGTAGTTTCCTATCTAATGAGTGTATGTAATTGAATTTTATCTCCGGAAACATTTATTTCAGGTTCTTAATGCAAGCTCAGTCCCGAATACGAAAGTTAATTCCTTCTCAGTCAACAGAAAACGAAAATGTTTATGAAGAGGTCAGTTCTCTGGTTTTACCAATTTTTCGTACTTTTACACTGCAATATCAATGCGATTGAATTACTGCAAAATTAAGTATTAAATTTAAGAAATGCAGAACGACAAATTTCACAATTTGTATCAGGATGCATTGTGTCATTTGTCGTGTTTTCTTTTTTTTGTATTTTTTTTCGTTTTGAGCAAAAACTCTGACGGGACTTTACTCAGATCACATCCCAAGTGATTATATCGTGCGGGAAAGGAATGGAAGATTTCAGAGATCATTCCACCAGCACTGCCAGTGATAACATACAAAACAGTTCGTATCTGATCGTGTGGCACTACCCTGTATCGGACGATAACGCTTAGCCCATCAGTGTCAATTAATTAGAAAGTGTTGTTCAAGTGAAAAATCTCTTGTTTTATATCCTGAACTCCTGAAGATCTATGTTCGGCTGGTTAATATCATGGATACGTTGTCAAATGTACTTATGTGATGATTTAACTGGGCAAAGTGAATATTGTTCCAGATGCTAAAAACGGTATTGATATTAATTTAATTTTTTATTTTGTTGTGGCAGAAATGTTCAAAGAATTTATTATATTTTTGCAGGCTGTTATTTTATGACTGTTAAAGGACACTTTAATTATGGGCTTCTGCTTTTGAAAGCGACAGTTATATTTAATATTATTTCCTCAACATCATTGGGTTGTGGAAATTTTATTAATGTTTAATTAAAATTCACTGTTAAATCGTATTTCTAATTCATAGTGGTACAAAGATAAGTTCCGCTCTTATGAAGCAATGTGAATCGCTATTACTTTTTTATCCGTCAGTACTGCTGTACTAGATTTAAGCCCTTAAGACGGTGTAAAAATCTATTTTCAATTTACCCTCCGTTGGAACTGGTAGCTGTTTTGTAAGTAAATCACCGATTGGGTTAATATCAATTATTAAGGGTTGTGATGTTTTTAATTTAATTAAGATTTTTACAAGGAATTCGCTTTACAGTTCGAGGAAATTCAATTCGCTGTGAGTTAATTTCATTTTAAAGCGCTCTCTTTAAAAATAGTTTATTTATTGTCTTTTTTAAACAAGAATTCAATCAAGACACTTGAAATGGCTTTAAATTCCTTTCTGCAGGTAAAATATTTCCCGTTTCTGCAAGTAAAATATTTCTGTCAAAAAGTTCATCTACGTAATAAGGAGTATTGTAAATGGTATCTTTACGGTGTATAGTCCTTCAATGTGCTATTGAGCATATTGAGCATGTAATAATTATGAGCATATCAGTTTCCAGTGCCGAAAATAACTATATTTATGTCCCATTCCCAAGCATGACGGCCACTAAATTGACGCCCGTACGTGACGTGCGCGCTCCGCTAAGCTAGCTAGCTATGCAAACTTACGTGCCGCGCAACAATTACTGCAACCATTGCATTCGGCGTAGCGTTTTCCACATGTGTGGCCGTTTATTGACATCCCCATAATCCCGGCCACGTCACCTGTTAAAAACTCTAAGTTTGACTAAGAGAGTAAGAGGAGCGATCGTTCTTCAATGAGATTGATATCGGAATTTACGCTTTTAGTAGAAAGGCCAGGTGGACAAATCTTCAGGGCTTACCGGGCGATGCGCGGCTCTCTCTACGTTTCCCTCCGACAAAGACTGAGGTCCCCATGCAATTCAGGGGTCGTTCACATAATATGTGACATATGACGTCAGCAAATTTTTCGGTATTTATAACTCCCCCCCCCCCTCAGTCATCATGACGAAATGTCGAAATCCCCACTAAATGTACCATAATGACATAATCACAGTCGGAACCCCCCTACTTCATGTCAAAAAATTTCGATTTCTGGTCTTTTAATTTGCAGTCATTTTTGAAATTAGGGTGGTGCCAACCACCCCAGAAAAGACACTGAACCAAAAAAAAAAGAAAAAAAGTTGCCACCCCCCCTAGTATGACAATATGAAGTGTGGTTAGTGATATACGACCCCCCCCCCCCACGACGCTTTTTTGCAAACGGATTGGGGCCAAACGGAAAGAGATAGAGACTTGAAAATTTCAGACAAGGTAGATTTCATCACGTTTTGTGGCTTAGGCTATGTCGCTCCGATCCCTCTAAGGGTACTTTAAGGCCTTAAAGGCCCTAAAAAAGTCTCTAAATCGGGGGACGAATTGGAGTCCAAACGGAAAGAGATAGAGTCATGAAAATTTCCGGTATTGTAGATATCAGCGGATTCTGTGGCTTAGGCTATGTAAAAATTTGTTCTAAAGGCCTTTAAGGGCCTTTAAAGGCCCTTATGATCCTAAAATTGAAAATTTTCAACTTTGAGCTAGAAGAAAAGTTAGACATGTATTTTGACGTGAAATTTGACGAGGAATCCGAATTTGATAGTTTCGGAGACCAAAAAAATGATCACGTGACCCCCTTAGTGACCCCTTATAAGGCCTTAAGGCCCCAAAATGAAAATTTTCAACTTTGAGCTGAGAAAAAAGTTAGACCAGTATTTTGACGTAAATTTGACGAGGAATCCGAATTT